>JAAVTS010000628.1:27272-40312 GCA_022845575.1 Baylisascaris ailuri
GTGGGGGGGGACTCAAGATGATGAATTCCAGGTTGGAGATAGGCAATCAATTGGAACCATTTAAAATTCGTTTGGTACAGCTTGGGAAAATTTTTTCTTTTAAACGAACCGAATCAAGCTCATTCGGTTTATGCATCGCGGAAATACGGGTCCTTACATATTATTCATTTCATTATATTTGCATACGAAAAACACAAGCATTCATTTCGCATCTTGTACTTAAAAGAATATAAATTATGCAGATTTGTTGCCTATTCATCGATCTTATGACATCAACTCGATGACAACGGAGGTGAAAATTTAGCGCCGAAAAAAGTTATTTCATCTCAGAAGGTAAAATTTCGAGACCATTTGCACTTAAACGAATAAAAAAAAAATAAAGTAAACAAATAAAAGAGCCAGTCTAACTTCCGGGAGAAATTAAACTAATTAATGGTCATTTTCATTTCACGAACGCCAACTGATTTACAAATAAAGGTGACGCGAAATGAACAACAAAATTACTTACAGTGTCCCTTAAGGTACGAATCAATTTAGCACCAGATTTGAATGGTCGATGAGGGCGAGTAGGTGAGCGACACCTTGTCGTTATCTTCTCATTGGGTTTAGCGATCTTCGCTGCATCAGCCGCAAGCAAAACTGCATCGAACATCATAGCGGCTTCCGACTAAACATGTGTTTAAATATTGTGATAACCATTACCATACAGTAAGCATCGTCCTGTAGAAAAACAATCGAGACAGCACTATGGTATAGGTCGAAAAGAATTCAAAAGTCTGCTGATTTATTGCTTGAAAATTATCTGCACTTAATTATGGCAATTAAATATGATGAAGGGTTGACAACATAAAATGTGCTTGAAAATAGCACAACCCTAGTTTCTACTTTTACTCAAGGTTTATTATAAATCTTCTCATCATGAACTAATTATTCGTTTTAATACTTTTGAAGTAAGAAAGTACGTAGTCAATAGAAAAGGAATAATACGAACAATACGAAGATTTCTGTGACTGTTGTTGTGCTCATTCCATCTGTCCTTAATATAATCAACGAATGAGGAATAGTTGAAAACAGAAGCGTTCTCCTTGACAAATGTTGGATCAATCGCGTCGACAGCGATGAATCGAGCATGATTATGCCGGAACAGCTCCATATCCAATGTTCGCATATCCTGTTTATGAACGTCTCTTAAGTGCATAACCTTATCTACGTATAAGTACTAGAAGTTTAGTTTAATGCAAATATAAAAATCAACGTTTAAACCATGAAACAAAGCATTGAGCGCTTAATTTCGTTATGGTGCATTAGTTTGAATGTTTGCCAAGATGCTATGACTTCTTAGAAATTTTCACGACAAAAACCTTTGTGCATCCAATAATCTTGCGTGCATCCAATACGAATTATTCAAAATTCATATTGGATGCGCGCAAGATTATTTGGAGGTACATCCTCGACTAATATTAGCACCGCTGGAGGCAGATAAAACTCACAACTTTCGAAATAGAAGTATATTTTAGGTGGCGAAATTTAAGAGGAGACGAAAACAAGGAATATGCATCCATCTTTAGCGCGTCTATGCCTTTTTTTTTTCGTTGCATATAGTTAACTCAAACGGTATTTTAGTGTTGCAGCGGGTGTCTATAGTTTTTGCTCGAGTAGTAGACATCAAATTCATCTTAAAGAAGGCCAAAATGAGCGAAAATGTTCAGAGCGATGTTTTATAAGGGCCAGTTTGCTTATGTTCTCTTCGTTGCCAGCTAAACCTTTCTGCTTGGAAAATTTGTGTAAAACAATAGAATGACAAAATACGACGTTAAAGTATTGAATTATTCATATTGTTCATAAATAAAAAATTTTAAAACAATCCAATCGCGCTAAACGTCAAATTGTTTCTACTGGGGCTACAAACTTTGTCAACAACTCGATCATAAAGTAGGATATCAAAAACCACATATAACGGAAAAATTTCCAGAAAAGAAATGAGTGAACAATCGATAAAAATCGATAAAAAGCAATCGATAAAAATTAGCAATTAAAATAATAGAAGCATACCATTGATGTGATTAGAAACCAATGTTTTAACTCGATAAGGCCAACTTGAAGTGCCTAAAAAATCAAACATATTTAATTATCGCATTAATATTCTTTTAAATGCTTTCATTTGCTCAAAAGATATATAAAAAAGGACGCACAGCGAGTAGAAATTCATAAGTGCTTTCAGGGTCGAGGTCGAGAAGCAATCGACTGAACTCAGAACAATCCTTCCTGTGAGCGAAGCCACACTCTTCGAGATCCTCAACCTGCAGAATTGATAGGAAATTCTCAGAAAGAATGAGTGAACAAGCGTCATAGTACTTCATTGAGTACACTTACCTATGTCATGGTACTTCATCAAAGAGATCTACTCTTTGTGATGGTTTATTCATTTTATAATCTTTCCAATTATGCTAACACAAAAGCTCAAGTGCCGCAAATCGATGGTGTATAGGTGACCGAAGGCAAAATCTTGCTCAATTCCAGGTGTTTGATAGCTCTCCTCGGTTTCCAAAGCACCCTGTGATGTTTTTTTGGCTCAACGGATCTGTTGAAGCTCCAAAATCACTCCTTCTCATATAAAAATTAAAGAGGTATGATTCTCAAGATCGGCCAACAAACTTTAAGAATCTATCGATTAAATTTCCAGCTCAGAAAAATTGGATTTTAAAGCTTGGCCATGTGAGTTCGATGGTTTTTAATATTTCTAGGACTTTAGAAACCTCAACTAACGATTGCGGGGAGGTGTTGTGGAGTACCCCGAGTTGCGTTTCATATCTTTCCGCTTTGCCGAATTTACGACTTACCAAAGAATTAAATTAGGGAAGAAGAAGCCCAAAAGACGGGTCCTTTGGATCCCTTCTCTCCACTCCCTCCCTTTTCATGCTTCATCCTGCCCCAACTTCAACTACCAAACTCTTCTCCTCATAAATTCTCAATTCACTATGTTAATCGCTACAGACTATCATGAAAGAAGTCTCAGCATAAAATGAAGACAGTTGACTGGATTTAGAGACGCTCATTATTTAGGATCGACCACTATCCAAATAAATGCAAATAAAGATACACTGAAGCATATTTTCTAATTATTAGAGATGCGGGGGTTAAACCTTTTAACTACTGTCACCACCAGCCTTGCAACGTTTGTTTATTTTACCTCTTTGGCTGCTTTTAAGTAGTTCATTTCATTGATCTTCACGAAGTTGAAACGAACGGAAGAGAAACGTTCTTTCTCTAGGAATGGTTCAAGACGCTCAATCCCTAAAATACAGTAATATTAAATTTTTAAGATTTCATTCGAAGTTTATCACCATTAGTGCCTCTGTTATGAAATCTGCAAAAGTCGCAGTTTTGCAATATGGCAGTAAGAAACAGCAACCGAAGAGGATGGAAAGATTAAAAATTTTTTTGATGGGACCCAATGGAATACTCAGAGGCGTAGAATTGCACCAATACTTAGAGATGAAGGCAAAAAGTCTTCATTTTTTTAATGAACGAGTTTGTGCACTCTCATTCAGTCTAAATATTTTTAATGGCTAAAAAATTGCAGTGTTCCTAAGTAGTTTCGCCTCAAAAAACAAACAAACAAACAAATGATATCTGCATAGATCAATTTTCTGTTGATTAGTGTTGCGTCAACTAAAATCACTCCTAAAACTTGAAAAAGGTTGGTATAGTTTTCAGCTGTGGTTTCCATTTTCTCTGGCCCTGACAACATAAACGGCGATCGCCTTCTCCATCTCCGTTAAATTTCGCACGTCGATCGTATGCCGGAATGTTGACATACTTCTTAGACAGCTAATTCAGTTGCACTAATATTTCGAATATGCAACTTCACTAGCATTAAACTATTGCTACTTGTACAAAATTTCATAATTTCACTGCGTCATCAGCACATATTAAAAACTTCTCATTTTCCGCTCATTTTCTACGATTTTGGAGTTTTCTGAAATTTGTCCCGCTACAGGAGGGTTCCAAAAAGGTGATAAAAGAATGAAGGGCTTCGGTTACTGGATATAAGACTCGAATATCGAGAGGCAGATGTATGCCGTATAGTCTGGCGAATATTCGGAGAATGAGATTGCTGCAGTGGCTAAAGTAGAAAATCGAACTTTTAACATCGGAATAGACAACAGTGATCCTATTCCAACGCCATCGGGTAAGCAGGTCAGAAATCGCTTCGACGAGCTGGGCTCCAGGGAACAGATCTATTTTGGCCGGTGATATAGCAACTGAGTGAGAACTGCGTGGATCGTCCACAACGTTGAAAAAGGGCACGTCAACCTCAAACGACGTTAGGAAAATTTAAACCATGCAAAAAATTAATCAAAGCTTGTAAGTCTGTCCGCCTAAGCATTCTTCATTTGAACAGAAAGAAACAAGAATTGAAGTCTCAGACTTTAGACATTGCTTGCGAACAAAGGCAAAAAGATGCAGTCCTAAAAATGTGTCTGAGACTCCGGAAATTAGTGAAAATTTGAGTAGATTTCATTTTTTGAGTGTACGACTCATTACTCAACATACTCTAATCACAGTGGTCCTGTATCGTTGTTTCACATATGAAGAACATGAAAGACAATAAAGTTTTCTGATGAATTTCACTAATGAAGCGACAGCCAGCTTCCCTTAATTGTTGCCGCTAGAATGGCTTTCATGGCAATGCTTTGTTTACGTGAACACTTCACTCAATTAGCCACACTTTTCTAAAAAAAAAAAATTCATTAACCACTCACAGCAGACATCATATCATGTGCTCAGCAAAATAATGGCTAGCCTCTATACAGTTTTTCTTTATCAATTAGGATTGAGAAGTACCTGATTTGCGAGCCTTTCAATATGGTCATTGAGGAGTGTATTCGTTGAGCCAAATAAAGCAATAATTTTTTCCTTTTCTAACAAACGACATACTGAAATAGTTTTTAAACGTAAAGAGTTTTCACGCGTCCTTTTTGTTTTTCCCCTCTCCTTCTTTGCTTAACCCACCTATCTACTCGTCCTTCCGACTATCATTAGTAAGCGACTGAATTCGTTAGCGATCGTTTAGCGCATCTGCAGCCTATGTGGACTTCTTCCTGCTTTGTCCAAAAGACGATTAATCCTTATGCACATCCCGGTCCATATTGGAACCTGAATTCAGACATTCACATCGTCGTCCTTATTTCACACGCTTCTTTCTACTGGGAGAGAGATTTTGCGAGGTGCTTTTTGCAGCCTCATTCCGAGTGCCTTTACATTAATCTCGTAACCTTTAGCCCACTATATTGTAGCCTTTCAAACTATTACATCGCTGACAGTATGAAAGTTCATATTCCACTTGAATTAGATTTTCTTAAAACTATCTACCAAGGATGGAAGCCCGTCCTCGGTAGCACTGGCCAAAATAAATTTAGCATATAGTCGTGAACAAGCCGTAACGATAGATTTGGAGATCAAGTACTAAGGGCGGAGGAATGTAGACAGTGCCAAAACACACGTGAGTTTGAGCAGTGTGGCATTAACAAATTGTGGATGATCCGGGATTTACTAGACATCTCCACAAGATGGAAGGAGCAGTGCCGAGCGGTTAGAAGCCTCGAAACAACTCCATTGTTCCACTGAGCTTTTAATGAACGAGCAATTTACATTACACAGGAAGCCATAAACGAAATTTTATAGGACATTTTTTGGATCCGCTTTGGCAGCATATGTCACGAGAGGAAAAAGTGCACCTGTTGCAACGGCAGCAAAATAATCTTTCGAATTGACGAATTCAATATGACAGCTAATATGTCCATAGCCATTATGCGCATTAACCCATTCAACTGCATAATCAATTGCCGCTGCGAGATGAGCATCCCGCTTCTCATTCAATACGGCACCTTAAAACAAGGCGCGATAAGATCACACATCGGTGGGTTAGGGGAAAATTTAACAAACACCATTAGACTGGCTGTGGACACGTCCCTTGCTTAGGTGGTCTGTACTTTATAATCTGCCACTTAGAGTTGAAAGCTGTTGGAATGGAAGATACTTTTTCATAAAATGTAACTAGCGATGGTTGGCCATAAAATGTAACTAGCCATAAAATGATTGGGCGATCACGGTAGTTGCTACCACTAGTTTGCGCTTAACATTGAACATTAACATTTGTAGACATCATGTAAACAGCTTTTCGAAACAAACATGAAAATAGAACGTGACAAAGTGAAATGAAACATTTATGAGCAGAAATAGCGATTTTCGAATTTTAAGGCAAAAACTGTCCTCAAAAGCTCGGATATTCTTCATCTTTCCTATGCCTACGTCCGAGCAACCATTTTTCACTCTAATATCTAGCAAGATGAAGCGCTCTTGTTTCGATTCGAAAAAGCATGATAGAAGTGATTTCACATTTTTTATCCTCTCTGCTAAATTGATAAGCTAACGATTGATAGTTTGTCAAAATTGAAAGAGAATGCAACGGTACCAAATTTGAAAGATTCGACACTTCGATGAATAATTGCACATATCAAAACAAGGCTGTTTAACGTCATTGCATTCGAGCATCTCTCAGCTGAATTCCAAACATCGAAGAACACGCATTACCAATTATCATTTGCCAATCGTTGCAATTGTTCACTTCTGCAAAGCAAAAATCCTGCAGGATCATGTCGATTATAGGATCATAACATATTTCAGGTTTTATTGATGCATTACCTTCAAAGATATGAAAGTCTTAGCAATCTGTGAAGAAATATTCATGAGTATATTTATAAATATCACATCTGCGAGTTCCATCATATCAAAAGATTATTTCCGGATGATCTTTTAAGGAGAATAAGATTTACCACATTAATGGCACATTTTTATGCGTTTTTTTTTTTTTGCAAGATGACCTCGCCGAGCACATGATGGCAAAGCGAGTGCATTTGAAGCTGAAGTAATGAATTTAGTGGGCACGATTCACATTACAGGATGATCCCGTTTATTATCGAATAAAATTGACTGTTGAATTAAATGAAATGCTTAAACACATACCACACCAAAACGTTGGGAAGCCTCTCTATCAGCTTTCACTTTCGGAGTTGAACGATTACCATGAAGGACGGTCCTTTATTAGGTGACTTCGGAACGACATTAGAAACGCTATGTTTGCACAAAATTATTTCTTAAAGATATTCTTTCTAGTTGAAATGTTTCAAAAGATGCCAAATTTTCGAAATAAGCAAAGCTGTAATTGTGAATCGGATAGCAAATCTGCGCAAGAGATTTCTTCATGCTCAAACTTTGCTCATAGCATATGTCTAGAAGTATAATTTTTGCTCTATTCGGTAGAAACAGAGAAGACAATGTGAAATAAGTCTAAATCAAAAAAAAAAAAAAAACGTATAGCAGATGAGCGATAAAGTAAATAAACGCGGTCGTCTGATTGCGTAAGCTGCTCAAGTTGAAGCGGCCTCAAATAAGTGCATCAACGATGTGGCATGATGCGCACAACTCGATCGAGAATCAATAAATGAAAATGTAAGTCGAAATCAAGCTCCGCCTTCATCTATCGTTGCCGAACACGTCGAACATCGTAACAATAATTTTAGTAAGTGCATTCAAAAATGTGCATATTATTTTTGAAAATATGTTAGCAATTAATTATCACAGTTTGTGCTCAAATTTCGAAATTTGAAAAAAAAAAAAATGCGTCCTTCCTAATGATGCATAGCACAGTAAACGACTGATACGCCGAAGGCCAGAAATGAATTTTCACGACAATGGTAAAGCATCACGGCAACATGCTAAAACAGAGGGGACAAACATGCTGGCGGACAAGAGATGAACATGGCACAGAGGCAGTGAGGTCAACAACGGCAAAAGATTGACGCGTTTGGTACCAGCCGGGCTGATCCATTTGCACTCTCAATGTTGAACCTTCATTACTTTTTACGAATGTTCATTCAATCTTAGAAATAGATAGCGATTTACAGCTATTTTTTGATTTGGGTGCATGCCCAACATCTAAAACCCCAAATGCTCTCATGTGGAAGCGGAGATTTCAATGCAGCTTTTTTTGCGGGCAGGGGGTTCAGCGATGGCAAAGCATTTGCTGACATCGATATTAAAATTGAAATAAATTCCCAATGGTCAGAAAGTTCTTTTACTCAATTTTTCTTAGAAAACTTGGGATTTTCCGCGGCTCACTTTTTTCATAAAGTTCTGGAATTACTTCCTATCGCGCCTTCCCACAAAACTGCATATTTTCCTCACTTCTCGAGTGCATCAATGAAGGCTTCTTAAGTATAATAAACAGAATCTAGTACGTCTGGGTCTCTGGGTCTTATCTCGACAATGCCTCAATCATTCGAAGTGCTGTTCAAGTGCTTAAATTCTGCTTTCCATGCTTCTTAAAACAGTGAACAAAGCGTTTTCATCGGCTGCCAATATGAGCCGATCTTTGTGAACCATTTCCCGAAACGTCGGTTTCTGGGGGTCCCACATCTCGGCTGTCATTGGACGCAGGATTTTCGAGTTCTGAAAATTTTCAGAAATTCCGTGAGGCAGTGCTCATCACCAGCCTTAAGAAAGCGTGAACAAAGATAAAATGCTCAAAATTTCGCAATTTTTCGATTATGAGAGGCAAGTAGCGCAGAGAGTAAGCGAAAGTACATTTTCAGTAAAAGAAAAACTTTAATTATTGGTGATTTCCGGCTGAAGAAGATGTACTCGTAGAAATTAGTGATATCGCGCTGTTAAAATGGCATGTTCAACGAGCAACTGACTTTTTTTTTTTAGTTGCTTTGCTCTACCTTCCACATAGAGTGTATAAGATATTTTACTGAAAGAGAATAAACTCTTAGAGTAAGTAAATTGCTAGAGGATGCAAGTTTTCTTCGCAAACTTGATTCCCACGTAATAGAGCAAATGAATCGAACAAAATCACCCCACTCGCTGAAAATAATCTCGCTGATTCAATATTACAAAAATTGATTGCCGTTCACAGGTTTTAACTATGAAAGATTTCTGTGGTTGTTTCATATTTTCCATG
The DNA here is from genome assembly GCA_022845575.1 of Baylisascaris ailuri. Lineage (NCBI taxonomy): Eukaryota > Metazoa > Nematoda > Chromadorea > Rhabditida > Ascarididae > Baylisascaris > Baylisascaris ailuri. Next base: position 36,301 of record JAAVTS010000628.1, read on the forward strand.
CCCTCAAATAAACTAAAAATTGGGGACTTTAATCTGCAACTGATTTTCCACATCAAGAAGAAATTTTCTTATAAACAACGTGACTCGCAAGATTGACTAGTCTCGATTGTGATGAGTGACTCCCTAGAGACAATGAAACAGCATCGGAATGCTCATGACTTATACATATGTTTGATGCTAGCGCAGTGATTGATGGATATAATCTCTGCTCTTTAGGTTATTCACATTGAAATTCGGTTGTGAATTTAACCCTTTAGCTCAGAAACTGAAGAGGTCAGTGGAGGATATGCAAAAGTGGACGGAAAATTGCCCATCCTTGTATTTGTGTAGCTACTATTCTTTTAAGATATGACACTTTTTTTAAGGTGAGTTTCCAAAGAAGACCATTTGTAGAAATGTCTGAAATTAAGATATAAGAATTTCTGTGAAACGTTTCGAAAGTTTCCAACAAAAAGAATGTTCCCGGCTACACGTTAGAGGCAGAAGATGAGCTTGCTCTTAAAGTGATATAAATTATTGCCAATGTCAGTCGAAAACTCACTCCTCCTCCCATTTCATGAATACAACCGTCAATTCAACATTTTTTTCTTTCGGTTTCTATTTCTAGACGAGTAATGTTTTAAGAATCACCGCATCTCTTGTTGCTCTTTATGTAATAAGCCAAAAAAAATACCATGCTTCATAGTTGGTGTTTTTCACCTGTGTCGTTGTTTATGGCAAATATTTAGTCACGAATCGTCGCTTTTATGCTTTAGTTGCTTTATTTTGTGCACTTTAACAATATTTCGCCGAAGAAGCAGTGTCCCCACAACGCATCTCGGAAAATTTCAAATATATGTTCACATCTGTCTAATGGTTTCAATAAGACGATGAATTTCAGAGGGATATGATCTGCAAAATGGGATGAACACTTCGTCGAATTTTCTTAGTGCTCATCAAAAATGAAGGGAGCAAGCGGATACTTCAGTCAGCGGATACATCGCATAATGCCGCACATATGTGCAGATAGAAATAACTTATCTCTATCTGTTAAGCCAGCAAGTAAGCAAGCGGTTAACCAGATGAATTCCGAACAAATACGCAAATTTTGTTGATATGTCTACTAACTGAGCTCAAATATGCAAATTCATCTGATCGAAAGTTGAGCATGCGACAGATCGTATCAATGCTTACTGAAAATGTTTATGTTGGAAAAGTAGAGCTCTCGTAAGGATAGAATAAGTCCGGGACGTACTACATTAAATTGATGTAAAAATGTGGCGAAAAAAATTTGCATACTAGATTCGTTCTGTCACGGTAGCGTCTTGTAATAAATTTTTCTTTTTGTTAAGGATTTTAGCAACTGTTCAGTTTGTTTTAATAAAACACCTTGCTAAGCGTTCTATCATTATTTTGATGTTTGGATGACTAGTCAGTTTGGTGTGCCAAAAATGAAAAAGCGTACGACTTGTCAGGCTTCGTGACACATTTCCTAAATGTATAACATCTATATACGTTTAGGAAACGCAAAAACGGAGTGAAGTTATTAATGAGGAGTGAAACAATTGAGAATATAGTGCAAAAGATTGACGAATGGTTCGGCCGTCGGCAAAGCTTTGATCATTCGACGTCAAACATTAGTGGCGTACTGTAAAGAAGCAAAGCGATCACAAAAATAAATACAATCTACTATAACATGATTATAAAGTTTTTTGGCTCTCAAATCAATACCACATCACATAAACTCGTGTAATTTCTCTGCTCCGTCGTTGCTAGCGAATATGGCAGCCAGTTATTTTAATAAAGAAAGTTTGTATAGTGATTGGACGAAATCACATTTTAAATCTCGAGTTATTTCGTTAGATTCCTTCTATTATAATGTGAATTTTTAGAGTTTTCTTTTTTTTTTTTGCAATTGCTAATAGAACACGTTTTGATTCATAATTTTCGCTTTTCCAGAAATTCTTCGAATAAACGAAATTTGCTGTATTTCGAATTATTGATATGTGAAATCGCATGTCTGTAATAGTGGTTAATTCAAGAAATTCTGTGAGCTTTCTTTCGTGCCTGAAAAAGTTTACCCCTGCAGATTCAAATTTCAATTCGCTGATTCGACTGTGGTCATTCGATAATATAATGTCCATATTCAAATTTGATATTTCATATATGCTAAAATTATAATCCTAATTTTTTCGCTTGTTCAAGCCTTTTTCTGAGTGATGTGGCGAATTCGTTAATAGCTTTTCCATTGCAGCGCTTAAATAGCCAAAGATCAATATCAAGTGGTCTAGTAATACATCGACCAATATATGCAATTATTTCCTCAAAAACTTCCTTTGGTAAAACTGTTCAACCACTTCAAACTACTAGGCCTCGTTTAATTCTTTAACGTCTTCTCCATACATTTTATGATGTTTCATACCGTAGAAATTGCAATTTAACACCTATCGTAATTTCCTTATTGCAACGCTCTCCTTTGCTTGTAAAGACACGTTGCTGTATATTTATGAACTTTTATCGTTAATTAGTTTCATTGCTCTACTTTTCTTTTTGATTCTTCGATTTGTGAATAAATAGCTGCATATGCAAAAGCATTTCTGAAGAAAAACATATGATGAGTTTTTTTTGAGGAATTCTTTATACATTCTGTTGCAATGTTGTGTGCTCGGCTAATTTCTTAACTTCTTAAAAAAACCATTTTATGATCAGATTCATTCATTAAATAGGACGCTCTAGTGTAGGTACATATAGATGCCGGAAACAATCTAGCGCTAAGATGTTTTGGCACGATCATTTTGGCTACGGGACCAAACCACATCGATACCACAGATAGTTTTTCATCATTAGCCCGTCACTCCGGCCCACGGCGCTTATGTCTGGCAATACATGTAAAATTATTTTTGAGATACAAGTGGATGAGTTTCTCAAAATAAGAAATATTTGTTCAGAAACGATATACAACTGAATGCTTCTCAATTTCATCGACATCCCGATAAAGCTTCTTTTAGATGTATAGAAAGGTAACATTATTGAAATGATAGATCAAATAAAAAATTGCTGGAATTTACGAGAAGCTCGTAAACCTAAGGACAGCGCAGGAAAGCACTCAAGCGCTTAAGCTGTGATTGCAAAATCTGATGGTGTCAAACATACCATGTAGCAATCCCTATGGCAATGTGAGGACTGATACATTGGCTCCGACATAATTTGTGAACACTAAAAATTTGATAAAATACAATATGGCATACCACTGCCGCTCGAGTTGCATTCCACACCAATCAGATAGGGAAAACGAAATTTGCACGAAGGAAGTTGGTCCATCAATTATCTCGGTTGAAATCTTCACTGGCCATTTATGATCGTTTCGCATGAGAACAGCAGTTGCAAAATCCGTATATCATAGCAGCTCGCTTGGCACATTGGTCATTTATCTAATGTTTATGCGTTGTGGTTGGACAAGAGCAATTGGTCTTGAGGGATCAAATGCAAAATCTATGCATTAAGATGGCTTTCTTGGCAATCTTCTAAACTTGTTGCCATGCTAAAAAATTTACTGCGATAGCCGAATTTCCTATACTTGCTGTTTATCCAACGCATCGAACATGTTTAAGGAGCAAAGCAAAATCGTCTTGGTCATCTTTCCGTTCGATTTGTTACACAAAATCCGAATATCTCTGTAAATCTCAGATAGTGTACCATTAGAGGAATTTTAAGGAGAAACTGTTACTTTGAACAGTTACTTTAATAAATAAATAAAGCTTTCACAACATAATGGGACAATAAAAATGACGGTTTGGCAAAACATAGCACTAAAGTCATTTTAAGCACTCAACTACATTTGAAATATCATTCACCTCCTATCACAGACTATCTTAGAAGCTCAGCTCAAGCATAAACATGAATATAAATATAAAAGGTACAGCACAAAATGTCAGAAGACTGTTAACAGTTTGTCCATGTTTGAGACTGCTACGCTCCAAAAAATTCTCCTTGATAAGTAATTGTGTTGTATTTATATATAACACCATATATA
>JAAVTS010000628.1:40739-65356 GCA_022845575.1 Baylisascaris ailuri
TATATATAACAGTTTTGTTTCATGCACTCAATTTATAACATTCGTAGTCATAATTTATAGCAGCCTTCTAGCGTCAATATGGAGGGCAGGAGCACATAGAAACAAAATGACATGAAATAAAACATTTTTGATATTTTTCACAATTTGCACTTCCAGTTAATGCGATTACATGAATGTAAAAATAAGCATAAGTGTTGTGCTGCTCACCTCATTTATTTGTTTGTTTTTTTTCTAGATCGGCTGAAATATTTCTCTCCGAATCTCAATTAACTGAGAGAAAATTCCCATATGTGTTATAATGAGTTCCATTCAATTACACGGAGATAGTTACAAATCTAAACGTTTAAGCTTGAATATTCAAGTAGGTTTCCGTCCGCTTGAACAGCTCATTGCTATTTATTTCCGTTGCATAATGACTTTAATTCGAAATCGTTTTTCTCCCGTTTAACTATCATAATAACTGTTATTGACTATAAGAGTTAATATGTTTTCAATTATACAATTGTAAGAGCCACAAATATCACAGCGCTAAATCGATCTATTGCTACACGAAGAAAGAAAAGCTACATATCCGTTACAAGCAAGCAATACCTGAATTTACGTATATGACAATGATAGACCGAAATAATTTTTTGTATGTCCCCCTTTATAGATTCTTTGCAATTGCAACTTCTTTGTAGCAAAAAAATTGCACAACATTCTAACACCTAGGAGCACTTTATACCTTGCTGTTGAACTTTGCGCACCGAATTTTGTGATGCAATAAAAAGTCGTCGAATGTAGAACGCTACACTTATATCTTTATATATCACATACGTCGATATGTACATCATTGTGATCTAGACTTATTGTGAATGACACAGAAAGTGTTATTTAGATATATCCTCTATAGACAAGCTATGTTTACCGAATTTCCTCTCTACGTTTGCAACTATGTTAGATTCGATTTCAAACCTCATTCAGTGAATTCGTTAATCAAGTTGCAGAACACATTACCGCATATAATTTTACAAGTAACCCGTTGCAAGAATCAGATGAACGCATGAAATTCATCATACACCAAAAACAATGAAGAGAATTAGAAGAATTATAGGTAACATCCCTCTCATCGTATCGTCGCACTGCGGGGACACCTGTCGCTCATTGCTTTCTTTCTTGGCGGTCCAAAGCTCAATTTCCTGAAAGAATCTTACATTTAGGATCCACACTGGGTGGCATATCTCTAAAATAAACTAGTAAAAGCTACTCATCGATTTAGGTTATACGTTAGCAGCGCTGGAATCGCTGAACTCGTTCACCAATATGATCGACTATGTAGACTGCAGTCTATTAGCAAATACTTTATGAAGAACTAATCATTATTGATTGATCGATCGATTATTATATGTGAATGAAGGTCAACTGACGATTGAGAGATCCACAAGTGACTTCAGCGAACGCCAAATTCATTTGCAAAACTGTGCGGTGGGGAATGAGGAAATTTGCTTGAGTAATAATTTGCTTTAATATAAATTTCTCTGAAATGTGTGAAGTTAGAACGGCGTCATGTAGCCAAAACTTATTGCTACTATGAGTGTTACAGTGATACCCTACCATTCATTGCAACATTTCAACATCGGAACATTGAAGCGATATTTTCCGGACCGGAATATCGATTTTGAACTGATGAACACAAATTGTGGAAACCGAAAAATCAGCCTTGAAACTACTGCTTATAGACAACATGTTCCCCATAAAAAAGCATCGTGGATCATTTCCTTTAGCAACCACAATCGCAATTCATATCGCGAGAAATGTGCACGAATGATTTTGAACGAAGAAATGTTGCTATGCTCCCATATTTATGTCGGATGTATAGTTTGGAAAGATGATAGTTTTAGCTAGCAATAAAAAAATTTCTTTATAACACTACGCGCATAATTTTATAATACAAATAATTTTTCATCTATTATCTTCTCTTATATATTAGAATATCGTTAAAATACATCAAGCATTTCTGACGATATGAGATTACATAAACGCATAAATTTCGTCAAGATAAAAGTGGAGGAGGAAGAAGAGGAGGACTGCGATTGTTCATTGCATCATCTATGCGCCAAAATACAATATCTAAAGATTTCTTTGAGAATAAACATTGTGCAATTGTTTTGTCAAATATATTTGCAGGAAATGTTCAATATCTACGCATCCCCCCAAAAGATGCAACAAATTCAAATTAATATAGACGGCGGATGATTTCCATATGAAATGAAATTATATACGCTTCAAGAGAGTGCCATACTACTCACTTGAAGTGCTTAAGAGATGAAAGCGCATATGAAGCGTTCAAAGATTTAGCGAGGTTTGGCAACGACACAGAACGGAAGCGATCATGCAGTAAATCGTAAAAATAATCAGGCGAATGATTGTTATTCGCATTTAGTATGGCTCGTTTGAGAGAGAGCAACTCACAGCGAGCCCTCAAACAAACATAAATGAGTTTAGTCGTTGTTGCATGCCAATCTATTCTATTTGCATTCCAACTCAACGGGTACGTCATGCACCAGAGAACTACAGTATATTCAATCTTCTGTTACAAAGAACTTTAGCATCAGAATCCTATTTTTATGCGTTCATCTCCTGCATTGATTATTTAATATATTCGTCGAAAGCTCAAAAGAGTTCAGCAAATTTGCAAGTGTTTTGTTTCTGAGTTGAATCATATTTGATGCCAAAAAAGTAAAGGACAAGATAATTTGGGTAATCATCAATGCAACGGGGAAATTAGTGTAGAAGTTCGAAGTGAATATATCTTTTGGAACTCTCTAAGATTCTATTTTGATATAAGTTACATTTTATCGCAAGTATTTAGCCATAAACGATAAATTTCAGTTTATTTCCCAAGTTCTCCATCTATGAATGGCTTGATCTTAAAATATTTGCGAAGAAGCCGCAATGATCTGGCTAAAATGCACAATTCATAATTACGAATTCTCAATCGTCCAGAAATTCCGTCCCACTTCATTTCCTCTGTTCTTGAAATTTTTCTCAAAAAAAGAGAAAAACTTGAACAATCGCTTCATGGACAACTTTTTAAACGATTGTACTATGTTTTAAGAGTTGCAAAATGAGGATTTAAGAAGAAACACTTAAAAAATTAGTCCACAGGGAGCATGCCCTCATAAATATTCATGGTCGGTTAGAACGCTAGCTGTTCGATTTCTCATTGGAAGAAAAAACAATTATCTCATAGATAGCCTAGTATATTGCACATTCAACTATCGTTTAGTTATTAGTTTGCTTACCTATAAAAATTTTTGTAAAGCATATGCGGAGAATTCACTTACTGATGATTTATTATACAATTGGCTTTATGATATAATGACATTTATATCTTATTAGTTATTCGCTATTTGTTGCGCATTTGCTATTCAATGCATCAAATTTGTTAATTCCTGCTTTTTCCTCCTTTTCCGACATGTATCGCCTCTGAAATTGATCCATACAACATCGTAAGGAAGGCAAAGAGTACAGCAGTATGACAGCAGTAGTGAGGGCAAAATGAAAGGTGCTGATTTGCCTTTCGCATCCTAGATTTGAAGTAGCACTTTGAAATCAGCATCCACGATCAACAGTGGTCCCATCTTAGCTAGGGTAAGGCAAACGAAGGAGGAAAGAAACGATTATAGAAAGGGTGAAAATGCCTCATGAATTGTGAATTAGGAGAGAATTTGTGAAACAATGAAAGATCTCTTCTTACGATGGGTTTGCAACATGCCAGATATATGAGATATGAGATAAGTAGCTAACGATCTGATGATCTCATTGATTTTAACTTTTTTTTTTCGATGCAAACTGCATTTGTTCTACTCGAAGGGGAAGCGTCGCGAAATGCGTTCTTAACACCCAAGTTTAGCGACTGTCAATTTGGCAGCCAATCAAGTGAAACGAGCAAATAAGTTAAAGCAACGCGAGTGAACTTCTTTATCCCCAACTACCAGATCAATACATCGAGAGATGTCCGTGCATATGGCTGCATACGATTGCTGGCTATGACTGCACATTTGTGGAATATCCACAGTTTGTCGCGTTTACATTTTAGGCAATCGCTTAAAGCGAATTTTTCTTCTAGTTTTATGCTATCTTCTAACTGAGATGCATTATAATTCGAAAGCAAAAAGGTAATGAAATTTTTCGCATAATCAACATCCTAGATATTCTTGAGGCATATTTCCGAACCATTTTTGTATATGCATAAATAATTTAAGCAACTTCAACTCAAGCGATATGAAGAAGCTTTATGCTATCTAAAGTGATTTTATGGTCATCCAATGATGTAGCTATTAATTGTTTTTTGTCGTTAGTGTTTCTAGTGAATGAAAGCAAATATGAATATTTTCCAAGAACGCAAATAGATTACAAATTTGCTAGTAAGAGAGCGCTAAAATTACAACGTTTTCTTCAATATTACAATATATACAGTAGACGATCAAGTAAATCACTGCGTTAAATTCAGAGTGAGACTTTTAAGATTGATGTGCTTAATTCATAGCTGTCAAGTTGTGCTCTAAATAATGTGGATAACTAAAATACCGGAAATGAAAATTACCAAAATTCTTATAAACTGCGAAAAATTTGAACATATAACACGTTTGAAGAATATTAATCTAAGTTCAGTTCAGTTTTCGGAACGGTATTTTTTAATGCACAAGAATTATATCTTCATTTATGCCTAATCCCGAAGTGTTGGCACTTTCATAGTATTGTTATATGAATGTGGAAAGGATTACTTGCAAGTGACATTACTATAGGAGTTATAAGCAACCTTTTTTTGCTCTTACCTATCAAGTGGATACAAATTTGGTACTAATGACTAAGGTTGACCAACAAATTTGATAGCTTCAAAGACACTTACGGTGGTTAATTTGACGAATGAAGTGATACTTCGTGCATTCAACGATACATCAAACATTTCTGTGAATCTTTTCCATTGCCCGATTAAATTCGAATGCATTCTTCAAATCGTTGCGAATGAATCGTTGTCTTAAGTAAGTGAGGGAGAAAATACACTCGACAGCCGATACATCAAAGCAGCATAGTTTGTCTCTCTGCATAAGAATTTTAAAACCTCAACGCTATAGTGATTATTTCAATGTTTGTAGTTCAGGTGCATGTATATTGCTGTACAGCTTGCAGAAGGAAATTCAGCAATTCGAAAAAAGCCATCCATTGAAAGCCATTAGAAAACGGAACAATAGTACACAAGAATTGTGATGCAGACATTATACGTGAATAAAAAAAAAACGTTGAATAAACTCTATGAACAGTAAACATTGCTGCGAAAACGTATTTGATGCAGCGAAGGCGATTTGTTCGACTAATTACTCGAAGGGAACAGGTGGTTCGCAGGGGACGAAAGCAGGCGTCAGATTGAGGCATGAGACCTGCAGCTGTGACGCAAGAGCGCAATTTGCAGTTATCTGTCTGACTCACCTATCCCACAGAAAACACTTAAACAGAAGAGTTGTACGCTGAGGCGATGTACCCGCTCTCTTGTGAAGCATATTTTCTATATATCACACTGCTGATACGATGAGACCACATATGATTTGACGATATTTCAATAGGGGAGAGAGTGGGATACCGTGCTGCTAAGGCGGCCACCAACGAGTGGCATAAAGTAAAGCGACTTTATTTATACGTAGAACTCCCTCTGAGGCCGTTTATTTTGAGCAACCGCTACGGTCAACTCGTAGCTAGATTTTGATTTGCGGCAGCGAATTATTGACACCACAAGGATCAAGCTGAGTGCGCCGATAAGTATGACAATAGCAGCGATGAGAGCATATTGCACTGGCTGCATGTCGGCACTCGCGCGATGAAAATTGCTTCTTGAAATATGTTCAATCGATGTTATTCACTTGCTTGACTCCGCCTTCGTGTCTCGTTGCTGCTGCCGCTACCAAATGCGCGTCTCAGCGTCAAAGAACCCCCTCTCAAAAATCGCTTCCATTAGGCGATCGCATTGCGCGGTGCTCTAGCTATAGCAATTCGAGTTCACATTTGTTGTGGATGTAAGTATCGCCCACCCACATATAACGTTCGTCATTTCGATCGCAAACCTAATACAACGAGGTAATTACACACTCATCGACAGTGCTAGACATTAGCTTACCTCACCATTTGTTGCTAATAACTGCTTAAAAAGAGAATACATCTGCGAAGCACGAAATGAAATCTCCATTCTTTGAAGCGCTCTTCCCTTCTGAATCTTTGGGAGTAGAAATGATCCTCGCTTCCGTCTAATTCTATAGTTAATACAAATCTTCTGTCAAAAAGCTCAGAACTGATTTGTTCCCACATATCTGAAACGCTCTATAATGAAGTTATACCTTACTAAAGATTATGGGAAAGAAGTAGCCTAAATTGTATGAAGCACATTTTAAATAGTGCTGGAAAATTTCGTCATAGGAAATTTATCATCTCAAGGATTTTACTCAATGTTTTAGGGGAAATCAATTCGATCTTCGTTGTTGTCTCAAGAAGAACTATAGATAAATACTGTTGTACATAACATCTGTAAAGCATATATTTCAAACAAACAAATCATTCATAAAGAAGGCATTTTGAGAAAACGGCTGCCTCTTATGAATGTGAAACAGATTTCTTAGTTAAGCGTGTGGGCTTTGGCATTTGTGAATGTTGCAGCCATAGAACGTAATTCCGTGCGATGAGAAGGCGTTCTTCGTAAGCTGTAGATTAAAAGCAAACAAACACCGTTGCTACCTAAACACTAGCGTCTTAACGCAGAGCACTTGCCAGTGCAAAGACTAAAATCACCTAGCATCATTCTCGACTCTTCATTTTCACAGAAATACCATAGTGGTGAGAAAGGCGAACCCCAATGATACACTTGTAGAGCAGTGTTTGGATTTTTTAAAGATACAATTATTCCATTATGTTTAATATTTAGACTATCCAGCGGAAAACTCTCCAATGTGTCAACAATACCCGAACGCAGGTATCCTTGAAGCCTTCAGTGAAATATTTGACTAGAAAACATAAATTAGCTTCTTTGATGAGGATTTCGAGGGAAGCATTCTCAATTTGGTTTTTTATTCGGTTGTTTTAATGCTTAAATTGGTGTTAGCCATTAGCAGCCTCCAGCTCGTCCGAATTAAATCCTCTATGTTCTCAGCTTTTGTGATGATGAAATGCCTCGCTAGGTCTGCCTGCTATATTCTAATACAAAGCGGCATTTCACTTTGGCGAAAATTCAGCGTGGAGATGCGATACGAGTTGTGTAAATATCGAATGCCTTGAAAATTTAAGGGATTTCTCAAACAACTGATTGATCAATGCGTAAAGCTTTGAAAGGGTAGAGATGTGGGACGTGTAGAAAGGTAAAGAACGCCCACTTTTTACCTTTAGAGGAAAGAAAATAACCAACCAGTTCTTGAGGTTGTTAAGCTAAATTAAGTCGCATGCATGCTAATAGAGTAATCAGCTGTTATTTGCAACATGTTGACGGTTAAAGACTTTTAAGGCGGACTAATCTACCCTATCGCAAACTTTCAGTTTTTTATTATACCTGTGAGATGATAACAAAATCAAATCGTCAAAACACGAACAATACATAAGGCTCAGAAGTCTTTGTTTGGCATGCCCCACATTGCCGTTACGCAATGCTTTCGAGCTGCTGTCAATAAAATTAGCCATGAAGCCTATTGGGCTGATTGAGAAAAATATGACCTCACTCAACATCGAATCTGATATCGGTCATGAATCATCATAGTAAGATATAAATATACTGGACAGCTTTATTGGAACATCGCAAAAAAAAAGAGAATATCGACAGCAAAGCAACTCTCAAATGAAAGCAACAATTGTTAAAGCAAGTTGCAAGCTCGGCTCGATGCATTCTGGAAGAGTTTATTTCGTAAAATATTCTCCTTACGGCTTATATACATAAGCGGTGAATTGTTGTCTTCTTTGAGGTGTTGTTGCCGAGCTTGTAGTTCACTCAATTTCGACTGAAATTATATCTTCATGACAATCGACAAGCACTAACAATGGATCGCTAAAACGCTAAAATTTAAAACTGAATATTTGCTTTTAATAGTCGATTGATTTTTGAAACTTTAGATTTCTTCAAAAAGAATTTCAATATCATTTGAATAGCATTGCTCAACTATCATTTTTGAATCAGCTTTAAAACGAAACACACATTTTCATTTCATAAAACGAATCAAACATTCATAACATCTTTCAAATTTGCGCTAAAATGTTTACAACATCCGACAATCCATCAGAGTTGTATATCTGAGGATTGCAATAGTTTTCTCGACCTCATATTAACACTGAGTTCAAAAAGTAAGCTTTATAAACGCATTAAGCTTTACGTATGCTTGGTACCAACCTGCAGTTCGAGCATTCTCTCATCTTGACTGCTGTTAATTTCTTTCCTTAAGTTTTCAATTTCAACGAGAAGTTCGCGATCGGTAAGTTTAGGCGACGGAGTCCTGAAACGGCGTTCCATAGCTGTATTCAGTGCGTCTCATTTGCGCCTACTTCAAAAAAAAAAAAAAAAAAAAAAAACACTTCCGCACTCATAAAATTGTGCATTTCAAGCTTACCATAAACTTGTTGCGCACACTTCCTCTTCTAAAATCACAGCCTTTCTAATGCTATGATTGACGAATGCTTCATAATATATAGGAGAGAAAAGAGAATTTTGTTATACACCAACTTTCCTGTAAATTCATACGTAATCATATATTCAATGTGTTAGTGTTGTTTCGATGAGGGAGTTTTTTTTTTTTTTTTGTTCGCTCACAAGTGAGGAATGAGAACGATTCACATTACTCAAGAAAAAACTTGCGAGGAAGTAAATGCTCTCTATAGCTAGAAAATGGTGCTATTCATGTGTCATCTATACGACGCACATGTAATTTACGAACGACGTCGAAAGACGGCCAAGGAAATGGACGCTAAAGAAGCGGAATATCGCTTTTGTCTAGATAAATTTTTTTCTGGCTGACGACTGTGATAACATCCCTTAGTTAACGCCATAGCAGCAGACAGCAACAAGGTATGGATTCAATACAAGGCAACAACGAAGAAAGTGTCAACGTAGGATAGTGCACGTCAATGAAAGTACAGAGGTACTTAGGGAATGACATTAACAAATTCTCACCAGCTCTTTCGACTTTTCAGAGGACTTCTATTTTCTGCATTGTCTTACACCCTAAATGTTGCTTCAAGTTCACATTCATATAGGAGGTGATTTTATAGCACTTTTTTTTTCAAAATTAGAACTTGCCAAGCGTTATCATGAGTTATTAAATATAAGCGATAAGTAAGAGTCGACTCAGGCAGCTTATGCATTAAATAACGAAGCGAGCATCAAAATGGCTATGCTAAGGGTCTTGTTAAGCAATTGCTAACGCATATTTGCTTTTAGAAGTGAGCAGAGATCCTGTCGGTATAGCGATGATACGAGAGGGGAAAAGGGGAAAAGGACGGGGGTGACATTTTCTAGATTAAACAGGCGAAAAAAAAAGTGCGATAATCACTTTCCACGATTTAGTGCATAAAGCCTTACTAACTAATAATGGAACTTGAATGGTTGCACAGAGAAAATTGAAAATCAGCAAAAAACGATTGGAGTGTTCATGAACGAGAATCACAAGCAAGTAGGAATGGGCGATTTTGAATTAACCAAAATTGAATCGATGACGAAAACGTTTTGTGAACGGTGTCAGATTTTCTTGAAGCTTAACTCTATACGCATGAATGAAGTTTTACCTCGGAGATGTGATACGAAAGGAGTAATAATAAATAAAAAGTGATAAATAGTGATATATATATATATATATATATATATAATGAAGAGCCATATGGTTTTTGTGCACTTCGCTAACAATTTGAGAGCAGAAATATTCAGAGTAAGGCTAAGCACCTTAACCTAATAACGTCATCAATAAAAATACACAGTAATTTATAACAACGAGATTTTATTGCAGGTGGTCCTCTAGATTCTTGAAAAGACCGGCGCGTTATTTGGGAAATTCAACTGAGTTTAAGATTTTCTTGCAAGCCCTCCTATGATTGTGATTACAATTAAAAAAGATGATATTGTACTCACTTGGATTTGCATTGAGGAACGTATGAATTCTCCTCTGACGCAGTAAGACTCCGAGTCTGCGTGCATTGTGATTTCTATAAGTGCAAATTAAGATTAATTAACGAATGAGAGAATCCTCAGCGAGGCTTGCTGCTTTAGTAATATCAGCAAATAGAGTTGTAACAGCGATAACAAGACAATCTTTTAGAACCCTCTCGCATCAATTACCCTAGCCTCAACGCTATCCTTCAAACAAAACAGCATCTTTTTGTCCTTGAAAAAATGACATTGTCAAAGATTACACATGGTGGCCTGCGGCAGAACTATCCAACGCTCAGTAGCCAGCATTAAAAGCGATGCCGCTCCCCAGTGGCGAATTGCCCAGAACATAAGAAGGTGGGAATGCTGCAATCTCGCATTCTGAATGAGCAACTATTTAATATTTCCAGTAAACAGTTGCAACTTCTAAATATAAGATATAGTCTTTTTAGCAACTGTCAGTAGCAAAACAAAGAGCAATGAGTTATTACTGTTTACGTTGCATTACTTCGACCTGCGTTAAGACCTCTAGCTTTTACGTTTTACTACTTTCTAGACCTCACTGTCCCTATTATTAATGTTTATCTTCCTGCTAAAATTAACTACTGTGCTCCTATTCGCTTTTTCGAAAATTTCATCGACAAATTAACTACTGTGCTTGAAAAATCATGAAATTCATCTCATTTTGATTGCTTTGCTCGTATTGCCCTTTCGCTATACACTCTTCATCCTCTTCAATTTTCTGTGAAATTTCCCTTTTATTTTCCTCTCTATACACAATATACAGAATGCATTTACTACTACATTGTTTTCATTTTCCCTTGTTTTTTTTTGCGCCTCCCGTCCATCGTTTATACCCTTCAGTTTCAATGTTCACATATGGCAATGTAACTTTTTGCTTCTCAAATATATGTTATTCTTTTTTAAAAGATAAATACACCTACTGACTACTGCCATCCAGTCGATTTTTAGTGAGCATTATTACTTGACTATCCCATGTCTATTACAGCTAGTACTAGTGCTAACAGATGTGATTATACTTAATACAGATAGTTTTTTATAGTACTACTGATAATGCTGAGACTAGTAATTGACAGTGACAGTACCAGCATGCGGCACTGGAAGCAGGTAGTATAGCAGTCACCCGCAACAGTGCTTTTTTTCAAGCAGGTGTTATTTCTATCCACATTGAAGCCCTATGTATGCGTCATAACTCCGATAGTTGCACTTAAATATGAGAATCAAAAAATGACAGAAACGACATTGTGAACTGGGCAGCTTTTTACACACATTCCTTTTCAAAGGCTAGTAACAAAGGGCGATCTCATCTCACTGTATCATTTTGCATCGCCAACGCCTAGTCGTTGAGCAGCTGGTCACCCGGTTCTCAAAGTTGACAACCAACTTACTTGAGCAGGAAAATTCACATGCGATTCCCGCAATTTAGGATATTAAGGACATTCTTTGAATCTGTTTCAGAATTAATCTAATCACTCATAAACGTCTGCTTCGATAGAAAAGGTATTAAACTTCACGAAGCACTAAAATATAGGCATTGCTTAACTAAAAAGGAAACTAAAATTGTAACTTCATTGAGGAAACGGATATGAGGTGGCAACAGACTCTCTTAAAATAGAGCAAACGGATATGTTCTTACGTAATAAATACTCATTCGTAGTTTATGAAATGGAAAATGAGAAAACCTCGTTGTTGAAAACGAATGGTAAGATTTCAGCGTCGTCAAGTTCACGCTGAATCCACGTTTCCACGTGAGTTTCCTTCAGCTCCGGCGCCGAAAGGCGACGTATATGACGAAGACGTGGAATTGAGCTGCGATTGCTGCGTAATCTGCAGAGAAAAGTTTTCATCGAAAACTCACGTCACTACTGTTCTTGGGAAAAAAAACAGTTCTCGCAACGAGGAACCATTCAAGGAAATTGGAAAATTGACTTAGACATAAAAACTCGGAATTCCATTCAAAGACGCAGTTTCCGATGAAAATGCACTCACTGTTCTCGAATGGTAATTCCCTCGCAACCTGGAACTTTAATTCCCTCACAACCGGGGACTGGGATTAGTCTCCTTACTACATGCCAGCATTACATCCCCCAATCCCATCAAAATCAATAACCTCACCCAAAACATGACGCGCAGAAGTTAGCGCACAACTTGACAGCCAAAAATATAAGTGTGAGCTACCGAAATTGAGATAACTTGTGTGCGCTTGCGCTTAGTGGCCAGCAGGTTCGGCTCATTTTTCTCCTGTTTCTATAACCTCTCTCGTCTACAGCAAAGTTTTTTTGCGCATTCAAGCGCATCTATTTGCTGCAAGTTGGGAAAGAAAGAACTGTAATGCTTCTTGGCAAAATCACGATCCACATGTTCGTGATTATTTCAGCCAGCAAAATCATTAAAGTCGAGAACAGGGAGTATTTTAATAGAAACTACCTCATACGATCGAAAAATCACGACATTTTGAGTAGCATAACTCGAATTTTATTTGCTCAAAATAAGTGGTAGAGTACTGTGGGAATGATTTTGACGAGCTTTTTAAAAGTACTTGCATACGAAACTTTTGTCTCCAACATTGGACACGATACAGTCGACGTTCTGAGAAATTGGTTGATTAAATGACAGTCGATGGAAAGAATTTGTACTCGAAAAGGTTAATTCATGCAAGCAAACCGCAGTTCAAATGGATCAGCCTTTACTGAAATACGGATCCTCGTGTTTCATGGAAAAATTTCCCAATCCAACTCATTGAGGAACTCATCAAATTTTGTTTCTCTGCAATTGAATGAAGCGTAATTTTGTCTCAAAAATCAAAAATTCAGTGTTTTTCATCACAGGAAGAGAAATCATCAGTACGATTAAATTTCAGGGTTCAAGTTATTTTACTTCATAGGCTTCAGAAACCGCTGATCTCATGTATACATAGGACATTCCATCAGACGGAGGTTCATCATAATCTAACAAATATAGGATGGTCAACTTCTGCGATTGAAAGCCCCATTATGGAAGGAAAGCGTTCAAAACCATCTTTCAATTAGTAAGTCATGAATTTTCTTCATTCGACTTGCCATCAGACCACTCAGATAACAGCAGATAGTTCTCGCAAAAGAATGCGACGAAATTCCACTAACCGTTTTCTCTCGCCGTGAAGCGAAGAGGTTTCGATTATAACCATAACGTTCCGTTTGCAACACGCCAAACTATCCAATGTTATAAAAGTTTTCTTACTATCGTTTGCGTGCAACCTTAAATAAGCGCAACAATTTTCTAACTTTTCGAACTGGTAAAATCGTATTCCATTGAAAAGCGAATATAATTCCAAAGAATTTAGCTAAAATTGAACGATTCGCTGATAATGAAAAATATAAAAATAGGTATGTAAGGTTAATTCCTCACTTCTCCCAACATTTTCTTCACTACATTAGTTAACAACTCATTATTAGATACTGAAACGAACAAACTATTTTGAAGCTCTTATGAGGAGAAATGGCGCTAATGCCCCAAGGCGATATTTTGAGCTATAGGAAAACTTTGCATGCTGCATTTGCAAAGACGTGAAGGGGATATCCTCAAATAAAAGCAGAAACAATAGCAACGCAAGTCCTTTGGCGTATCCTCTAGTTACCACTGCTTGGGCCACATTTTCAAAAGATTGGTGGAGTTAGCCTACCATCAATGCTTCTATTGTTCCATGAGGAGGTAAACTCAAGGGGCATCGCTTCAGCACTTTGAGGAACAGTTCTACTAATAACTTTGCCTTCGTTGTCAGATATAAGCCCCATGAACCAGAGTGATGTTAAACTGTTCCCGATTCCCGATTATTGATGGTTCCAAAATGTTGGGACCAAAACTTCCTGGAGCGCAGTTTTCCTGGCGTCAAAATGGCGGCGTCAAAATACCCTAGCACGGGTTACAAAGAAAGGCAATATTCAAGTAGCTGCAAAGGTATTTTTAACATCCAATCAACAGCTATTTTAAATAGGCGATATAATTCAGTTGTATTTCTCACGTCAGCGATAAAAGGGATATTATGTGAACGACTGAGTCGCACGATCTGCGGTACTTCATTTATTAGAAGCAATTCCTTGGAAAGAAGCTAAAAACAGTAGACAAGTCGCTAGTATGCATAAACAAATTTCAACACCATACCTGAGGACTATTGATGGCTGTAGAATGAAATTATCCAACGGCTCCTCTTGTTCAAGACATTTCCTTGGTTGCTTAAGAACTGATGCTGACTTCACGCCCACTTCCTCCCTAAATTAACTATCGAAGAAGTTTATCGGAAAGCCATGAATGGACCATTTGCTCGGTGATAGAAAATTGTGGTCATCATTGGAAATGTTTCAACAATCAATCGCAAGGCCTTGAAGCCAGTGGATCGTTGAGAATTGAATTGAATGTATTTTATGGATAGCCAAAATTCATAATTTGATTTACCAGCTATTGTAAAAGCATTTAGTGGAAATAGTCCAACGTTATAACGAGCTTAAAGAAACTGGGATAAAAGGCTACACTCATGGATATTTCGATGAAGAAAGTATAAAACTAATAATTTCAACTTACATTTGATCAATGAGTTTGTTGTTTGCCCTTGTCATTTCTAAATCTTCAACGGTAAGTCTACTAAGTGTTTGTTGCCCTTTCGAACCCCAGAAGTAAAGTTCGTTATCTGCAGTTCCAGCCATCGAGAATCCATCCCCACACTCGATCATCTTCAAATGAATACCTATGCAAAAGTATGCTGATGAAAACAACAGAAAAAGAATTGCAGAAAGAATTCTGCTTATTTAGCCCTAAAAGGGCAGATGGTCAAAAAGAACTTAAACTAGCGTCATTAGCTCAAATCTCATTGCGTTGATGGCCCAAAGGGATTGTCAGATTGATTTGTCGAACGTGGAAAAATGCCAAAACCGATGAATGTTTGTGATTGTGCCTATCTTGTGATGCCAAACGAGGGAAAATCGTTACTTAACTGTCTATGGCTGTTTTCACCAAATCTGCAACTTTTGATACCTAGAAGAATTTGTCGAAAGTAGCCAGCGAGGTAGCGTAATTGCGGAATGTGAAATTACTGCTAAGCATTTTTGCTGATAGTTCAGCAAATCTAATAGATTTCCTACATTTCATTTCATCGAAACACCATTACCTGACAAATCATCGAAAAAGTAAAAAAAATTGGGGCAATTTAATGAAACTTTACCGCAAAAATATTTATAACGAAACTTAATCCACAAGATGGCCATCAGCTGCCCGGCATCGTTTAATATAGACCTTCGACAGGAGAATGATATCAATAAAGGGGAAACAGTGTGTCAGAAATGAAAGTTGCTAAAAATGACTAGCAAAACAACAAATGGAAATAATATCAACGAAACGAAAATCACGAACGAAATGAAACGAAATGAAATCATCAAAAGCTAAATGGATGTTACCTTCTGAAGCCCTACATTAATATCGAAGATTTATGCGAATGGTCAATGAATTCATGATTTCAAAGCCGAATAGCTCGTGCTGAACACTTTAGCGAAAGCATGAATAAGCCATTTTCTGCTGAATATAACATCGTCTTGAGAGTATTTTTTGTGGACACAGTTGGAAAAATTGTAGGACAAAGTCATATAAGAAACGAAGAGAAGCATGAATGAATACTGAAAATAAAGAAAATGCATAAATCCGCACAATGCAAGTCTTTGAAAGTAGTGCTTTCACTGGACGATGTGCCCCACATACTGGATTCTTGTGTCCGACGCCTAACTCACCGCAGCTGTTCTCACCGAAAAAATGAACATTCCCAGATTCGAGCAAAACTGTAAATAACATAAACGCTGATTTCATCTCATAATACAAAATTAATAACTGGCTTACATTGAAGAGCTTGTGCACAAATTTTGAAATTTTGCCATGTTTTAGCTGAATATCCGCTTCACACTGTTAAAGGATTCTAAAAAAGGTCATTAGAAATCATTTGAACCCACAATTGCTAAATGTGGTCGAAAATTTTCATGAAATTCATTACGAACTAGAATCCATCGTTGAACTTACTGACGCTTCTCTTGCTGCAATTCTATCAACACATCCAAAATTTGGAAAAATCTTTTCACTGCGGCGAAAATAAACTGGTGAAGACCACAACGTAAAAGGGAGGACTAAGTTGAAGCAATAACGCCACTTCTCTTTTTTTTCCACTTTTAAAATCCTACCGAGCTTAGGCTGTCATCCTAAAGTAAATTGCATCCGGAGCAAGAGCACTAAAGAAGCTCATACAGAAAATGGAACCTCCACTATGACGCATGCCGAGTCGTACGTCAACAACACGCGAAGGAAAGGCCTTTACTGACGCTGGCGTTAACGATTCCTCGATTGCCCTCTAAATGTTGCCTCTTGTGTATTATAAAGATATTTTGATGCTCTAAATGGCGGTAACTATGAAAATACAATTATCTACATAATCAAATAAACAGTCTAAATAAAAATATAACTTATTTTTCTCTGAGCTATTCTATTTAATTTTTCATTGTGCAATATTCTTGCTTCCGTAAATTCCCCGTACCGTTCGCAAATAAACGAATTCAAACAATAACAGCACTGAACAGTCGTGTGTCAGTAAAGAAAACGTCAGCATTCTTTGCAAGCGCAAAACTTTGTGCTTTAAAATATTAAACATGCGGAAAAAAAACCAGTCGATTCGCATTGGCAAAGTACACTCACAGTTTGAGAAAAAAATCATATTATGAAAATATAAAAATAAATTGAATATCAGTTAGTATTGTCCGCTAGAGAAGTGGGAAAAGGTGAATGACGAAAGCATACCGCAGCCGCTTTCACATTTGAGAAAAATCCCTCTCGTTGATTAAGATTCAGTTTGTTGTAACGATTTGATCCCATTGCAATTATCGAACCAGAATTGGTCAGCAATGCGGTAGCATCTGGGCCACAACGAACGTTAACGACAATTTGTTGCGTTGGAATATTGATCTTAAACATTTGTGACACATCAAGTTTCTAGCGCACACCGCATAATTTTTTTCTAAACGATTGTAAGCACTCTTCGCTCGAAGGTCTGAAATTCCCTCGTAAAATGCCTAGCTATATAAATTTATGCGAAATAGCTATATATGAGTTCATAGCTGTTTTGTATATCTATAATGTTCGCGGTGTTTATATAATTATATTAAATAACTTAAGAGTCAAAATCTTCTATCAATAAAAGATCAAATATATTGAAGAACACTATTAATCACACAAGAGGATAAATGGTCCGTGGTGCTCATATAGCAAATAAACATTATGAATTCACATTTCAGAGCACCCTTTTCATATCATTTATCCCTCCTTCCTTTTCTAACTGAAGATTTATAGAATAGGCACGTAGTAATGACTCTTGAAATTTGAAGCTGCGCTACTCGAAACCTGCGAAAAGGGATCTGCAAACCTAGAAGATAGGTGTGATCTGTACGCTATGCATTTTGAACAAATCAAAAGTTGACAGATTTTCGCTTTATGAAACGGTTTTCTTCAATGTCTTATAAAATGTATAAAGGAGTTTAAAAAAATAATTCAATGGAAAACGTAACAAAAGTCGACGAAATACGAATGAATATTGGTTAAGAAGAAACTTGAAGGTGCATAAAGAGAAATATATCCCCACCTGTGTTGCAGTGCTGACGAAACTGGCGTTACCTGTACCCAACCTACCGTTTAGTCCACTGCCCCATACGAACACTTTTCCGCCATCTGCCACTACAACTGCATGCTCGTCGCCGCAGGCAATATCGATTACATCAACCCTGCATATATCACCTTGAACATGTAGTACCAGCCTATTCTGATTTCTGAGAAAACCGGTTAACCAAATAATTTGACTGAGATTCTAAAAACAAAACGCTGAAAACTGATTCCGTAGTTTGCTTGAAATTACAGCTGAGATAAAACATATGCTTGATCACCCAATATACTGCAATAAGCTCTAAAACGAACAACTTCCTGAAGCAAAATAAAAAATTACAGGTAACGAAATGAAACAGGACCTTTCATAGCCTTCGATGAGCAAATAGAGACAAATTTATTAAAGGAAATGTAATGGGAATGTTGCATAAGTTTTGATTTCATGAGTTCAAGCAAAAACAAGCTGTTATAATAACGAATCTGCTTGGGTTCATATTCGCTGCTTGAACGAACATAGCCGAAATATATTTTTCAATCAAAGTAAGCAGCATACGACCTATTACACAGTACTTTTTGGTATTCAGCATAAGTTTTATTTCAATTTGGAAGCATTACTGCGCCATCAGATGTGTACCATCGATGGATTGGTTAATAACAGATAATGCAAGTGGATGAAATTTCTTGTTTCTATCAATAAGCCACTTTTCTACATTAATTTGGTATCGCATATAATGATTTAATAGTATTGTATACGTTCATTCGATGAATATGGAAAATTTATAAATTAATTGAAGAAAAATAGCAGACAAACTGCAAACCTCAATAACGACTCAATGAGAATTGGTTTAAGCACATCGTCGTCCCTTCCGCCATCACCACTATACTTGCCATTGCCGCAAAACAGAGCCGTACCACGATCAGTGCAAAATAAACTAAACGTCGCTCCTATAAATAATGATGTATTACAAGTGGAGAAAAATGAGAGAATTCAGTTTTGGGTGCATATGAGAGGCAAACCATATATACCATGCAAAATTGATAGAGCAAGTCAAATTTTCATTGACAGGTAAACAAAATTTGGCTCAAATGACGAAGGTGGGCGAGGAGACCTAATTCCACACACAGCTTAACAGTTTGACTCTAGCTATAAATATTCGAAGAGCAATGAAAATACCCGATAAGATGCTTTCCTACGCAAATTACTTGCTGTTTGAACGTCGAAATTAAAATTCTTAGTGTGGTAAGCTAGGAGCAACTAACGATCGATGCCACTTTCAACAAGCATACTAAAGTCTAGCAACTCGAAGAAATTCTTTGATATAAGTTATATTGGTGACATTCCTTGATGCCGCAGAGCAAAAAAGCAACGCTTCGAACAGTATAAGGGAAAAGTTCGACACATAACGAAGTGCAGATATGAGGATGGAATTTTTATAAGAAATTTAGACCACTATAGCGGAAAGAACTCTTAATTTTGATGTGAAGTTTTCGAAGAGGTGCATCTATTCTGGTCCTAGAAGTGTGTCTAATCGAGCTTGAAGTCTACCGAAAAAGATTATGGTAATGTGGGAGTTGCGTCACAAAAATATAGATTTGGTTTCATATGCAAACTATGCAGGCTTACTGCCGTCCGAACTAGACGCCTCTAATTTTAGTGCTGGCTCCTACTGCACTGTAGTGGATTCAATTTAGCTCACAACATAAAATTTTCATTCAATCGATGACCTAATCCTCAATGCAAAAGTTGTATAGTGCATTATTAGGAAATGATCATACCAACGGCCACCTTTGTGACACATTTGCTAGTTAAGCTTTCGATAAGCACTGGTTCCGCACGAAATTTGCGATCACCCAATCCGAGTTGACCATGTCGATTATCACCCCACGCATAAACAGTTCGTTCAGAGGTCACCACCACTTGATGACGCTCGCTAACTGCAGCCTGTAAGCAATTTCTTAACATGCAGCTGCACTGACCTGTCACTAAATACAGACTTACAATTTACACATGATCTGATAGCAAGTTAGAAATATGAAGCCTTGTTTCCGAACAGATTGCTGTTATCGGCAGATTTTGAATACTGAAGTGTCACGAAGCATTTTCGGACACTTCATCATATTTAAACGCATTAGGTCGTCTTCTTAGCAAAGTTAAAATGGTTCTTTTCCAGATCATTTTGTATGGATATTTCCTTTGTATGGAATGCACTGAGATATTTTCTCGTGTTAGGCCATTTTCTTTAGATATTTTTATTAGTGATTAATAAATTCAGTGGTAAAAGTTCTACTGTGAAATTCTCTTGGTGTTTCGCCTTTATTAATTTCAGTGAAATAAATGCCTCGAATAATTGATATGAAGTCTTCAAATAAACGCTTATAATTTCAAATCAAAAGAGCTGAAAAATGGCTCGAATTCATCAACTTAAAATATAGCCTATTTCCATCGGCCAAAAACCTATGGTTATGAGCAATCGACGTACTTCGTTGAAAATGGTAACGATAAATGTTGCCCTTGCAAATTTTGTAGAGAACTTGTGTATTCAGACAAGCACTACTCCTAATTTCATTCTTACTTCATTTTTTTTGAGGCGAATTCGTTATTCATAAGAAGTTTAGGAAGATGCTTGATACCTGCTTGATTCTAATGTTTGCTGCGAAGGTTGTGATCGGACTTAGCGTGATGTTCGCAACGTCAAATTTATAGACTGCGCTCCTCGCAAAATTTACTTGTTCAGCCTCGTTTGCTTTTTCATCTTCACTGACGTTCCTCCTCTTCATTCCATTATTGCATTTTTTTCTCACCATATCGAGAGCAGTTTTCGCCGATGGCCGTAAGTCGGGATCGAGTTTCAACATCTCGCGTACGAGCAGTTTCAAGTCTTGACTATACGGCCCGCGAACTTGGTCATATTCACCCTAAGAGAATTCCGGTAACATTTAGCGTAAAATCATCGGAACTGTGGTCATGTAGGTTCCGCCTTCACTATGATAATCCCTTTCCGGTTTCCGTAATTCCGATCATTCTAGACAAGTCGAAACAATGTTAGTGGCACGCTCATAAAAAACAATCAAGCAGCGGGGAAGGGTAATGAAAAATCTATCTGCAATCGCTAACATATGATATGGTTTCTAACATTTGAATAGTTTCATTGTTAGTTTTCACCGATCATAACTATGTTGTTGATCCCTTTAATATGGGTAAAATTAGAAGACTGCTATAAATACGAACGATAGTTCACCTGCATGAAGCCACATTTTTATGGCAAAATATAATAAACGCTAATTCATAAGCAAAAGTCTGAGTGGTGAGGCTTTTGAAGTCGCACAATTGAATGCATACTTGATAACTGCATCTTAATGAATGCCAAGGACGACCGACAGAAAAAACAAGCAAAGCAAACGAAGTAAAAGCACTCTACAATTGAATAAATTGAACACAAATGTCTGTACCCGGTACAAAAAAACTCACCTTCATGATTTTGTTGACAAGCGCAGGTAAGTTTGTACCTTCGAAAGTTTTCTGAAGGCATGCCATTTCGTAAAGGATACATCCCAGTGCCCATATATCACTCTTCTCATTGTATGGCTTCCCTTCGCACTGCAAACTCACAAAAATCGTTCTACAACAATGCTCATTATTAAGTGATTTCGCACTTATTCAATCACTTACGTCGATGATCGAATTAACGCTCAATACGATGACACTCACAAAGTGCTATCACTTAGGCTGCGCGAGATATTTGCAAATAGAACTTTGCACTTGGAGTATTTCAGCAAGGTTCCTCACAACAAGAAAAGACGAAGTTGCTCAAAATGGATGTCTCTGAATGAAGTCAATTAACTTTATTCCCACAGAATCTTTTCATGCTCGCGATTCTGTTTTTTCTCCTCGCGATTTCTCCTATCTGCATTTCGTATGATATCGAAGATGTCAATGGTAGTGGAATGTGCTTGTAAGATTCTAATCGAAAGCTTTGCTCGATGAAAAGAGGGAAAAATTGCATCTGCAGGAGTTTGAAAAATGAGGTCATAGTTGCTCAGTGGTAAAGCTATAGGTTCGCATACATCTGCGAACAGTGTTTGGTCATCAGAAATGATGGTTAAAAGTAAAGGTGTTTCGCAGCTTTATGGGTGCCGTCATAAGCTCGCAGATTATTGCTGTCTCTAGAAGACGCTTTTGCAACCGTTCTATGGTTAATATTCTATTCTTAGCAACCGCAACAAAAGAATATAAGGCAAGCTAAGGTAAGCCTCCTTCATTTGTTATCTTCACAAATGATAAAGTGGCATCTAAAAGCAACAAGTTTCAATCGATTTTGCAAGCGCTGGTCACATCTCTTGGACTCGACGAACGTTTCTATAAAAAGGCATGCAAAAGATGGGGCTATATGCTTTGCCTACCTTAAGAAGTTAACAAAGAAAATGAGTAGATTTACATTCGAATGCTAGGTTAGACATGCTGTCTAATCTAAAAGAGTAGCATGAAGTTGGTAGAAAACGTTGAGATTTGAACAAAAAAAGTATCAGTTCTGAAAGAATGAGATATGTTAAATGATGAATTTCATGCAGAACATCAATGATACCATCGAAGGGCGAAATCAAGGAAGTGGACATGTTAGAATATTTTACTGCACTTGTCAAAAAAATGGCGCTCGCTTTAGTGTGGTTTCATTGCACTAAATATCATCGAACATGAATGCAGCTGGCTTTTGTAAACAAACCATTTCAGGACTTATATAATACGGTGTTCCAACGACCGTCTGAGCGCCTTGTGCTCTTGTCTCGGTTCCCATAATTTTGCTTATGCCGAAGTCGCCCACTTTTACGTTGTTGTCTTTAGTGAGCAAAATATTCGCCGTTTTTAAATCCCTGCAAATGGCGCAAATGTGATTGCCTAGGCGCTAGATTTCAGGTGCTAGTTTTAAAAATTGTATTACATTAGACTTTTTTTTGATCTTCAAAAGAAGTCCAACAAACAGCCCAAAAGTAATACTCTGAGGACGGCATATCACTACCGAACAGTCTTATGACAGAATAAACCTGATGAGTTTCTTCACTATTAAAACAAGCTTCAAACATATATCCTGCAGAGTATCGTTCGCAGTAAAAACATTTCGAAAATTCCTCAAGAAATCTGGAAATGAACCTGTGCAAGATATTATTGTCGTGCAAATAAGAGACAGCGCTAAGCATCTGTTCGAACAAACGCATCACCTCAGCCTCTTCGAGAAATGTTTCCTGTCGTGCTAGTAGCTGAGCTAGCGTGCTGAAAGAAATTCTTGAAGTTACTTCGTCGCCGATAGACCGTCTATCGGCACAATAAAGTGAAAAATACCATTCTGACTTAAAGGTCACGTGGCGTGTTTTCAAGAGGAAAGCACCATGCAGCCGAATATATATTCGCTTTTGATAAACATATCCTTCAACTCTTCAGTTTAATAGGATCTGATTTTCAGAAGACTGAGTGAGTCAAGAGTCGCTGGGACACTCGGCAAACGCAATAGCATATTTCAGGCCCATATTCACCACTACTTCGAGGGTAATCTAGGTCCAAAGTTTTTGAGAGAAAATTTTTCTATGGTAAAGAATGAACATCAAAGCAAACATGCTTCACGGCATAGCGCAACACCAAACGCTTTCATATGCAGCTCTTCAGGTTAACTTGCAGCATCGACAAACGTTATATTCTATTAAAACATAGGCAATCTTTTCATCCTGAATGCAGAATTTTTATGACCTTTAGCACTCAACTGAGCACATCTATGATAAGGGAGGTTTTTTTTTCGAAAAATCGTTTATGGCTGATAAGGGATTCGCTGATAAGGAAGAAAAATATCCGCTGATAATGATAGCATACCCTCCTTCAGCGTACTCCATCTCGATCATAAGCACACCATCTTCTTCGAATGAATCATAATAGCTAATTATATGTGGATGATCCAGTTTCGATAAAAGACTCACCTATAAAAAGTTATATTTTTATTTCTAATTTAAAAGCGACTTTTTATTTGTGTTTTCAACAGCTATAGGCATGAATGCCTTTATAGAGTATCAAAATCAGGTGCAGATGACAAGTATAAAACGCGAATAGATGAATTGCTTGCTTCGATGACCACAACTATGCTTGCCTAAGCGCTATATTGTCTTTTCCTTTCATTTCCGTTCTGCATTCCAAACGAATCCGGGCATATCCCATTGAGGTTATTTATTGATGTACACGTAATCAATATGCCTAAGTGCGATGTAGAAATATCCATAACGAATATCATCGTAAAATTGCAAAAAATGTAGAGATAAGAAAGAAAAACTCGAATCTATAGATGCATTAAGAAATTTGCATACCTCGTTGAGTGCAAGTTGCCTTTCTTGTGTTGTCAATTCTAACATATTGATCTCCTTTAAAATCACCAATGAATCATCATCCTTACGGCGATAAAGTATAGCCATCCCAAATGATCCTTAAATTTTTCCATATTATAGGCAAAAAAAAGCAACCTATTAGAACGAAAATTAAATTGATATAGGAGGAAAACGTATCAAATGAGAGTTTTGAAACTCTTTACCCACCTTATTTTAGACGTTTCGATTCGATTTTTATTCATCAAAAAAAAAAAAGTTTGAAAACAACAACAACAACCTCTATAATTCATTAGTATTAAATACCTGTTCATTATAGAATCATGCTATTTTCGAAAATCATAAGTTGTCAACATAAGTAAGCGTATATATAGTATTTAAAAAAAAAGGATTATCAAATATTTCTATACCGTTCCTTCCTACCCACCCCCCCCCC
>JAAVTS010000628.1:65408-78234 GCA_022845575.1 Baylisascaris ailuri
AGAGATCACAAATGAGATCACAAACAACAATCTCGATATAAAACTGTGATGAAAATCTTGTGTACTAGCCTTTTCCAACAACGCGAATCCTATCATAAGCGTCTGTAGCCGATGGGAAATGCGTTGATGCAGTTACTTCATTCCTTGTACGCATAAGTTTTTCAAAGTTGAAATAAAGTTCGACGATATTTCTGAATGCATTCGACGTATTAATATTTCTTCTCATTCGTTTCATCTATTACAAAGTACGCGTCAATACAATTTAAAGTAAGCATTCAAGATGAATTCTCATGAAGTCTTTGTACAGTATTTTTTCACATTAATTTTTCAGCAACCAGAAATAAAGCCAACAAATCGTCATATTGGCAACAAAACGTTTACTTTTTTTTTTTTTTTAAGCTAACGAATCATATGAAACTCTTCGATAATACCATGTTCAGTATTATGTCCCTAGGTGATAAATGTTAGGGTTCCAGTTCATACGAGTAAAATTGCAGCTCATTATTTGGCATCAGTTAGTAATCATATTTTTGGAGCCTTCATTGCAGAGAAATTCGCCTCATTATGAGGTTCTATCATATTGTTTCTCCAATTCGCTAGCAGTTCTAAAAGAAACTCAGTAGTCAGAATATTTCATGCTTAAATAGCATTAGAGTTAATGCGAAAAGTTCGACAATGATAAGAAGTTGACGTATTCATTATAATGAGCGTATTTTACCTTGCATGTGCGGAAATTTCGTCGGTAAGAAATCGATTAACAAAACGAACCGAAACCTGAAGTTTTTCGAAATGAATTGAAATTTATAGATTCTATGAAATTAAGGCAAAACATTGAAATAAAAAAAAATATTCAATTGTTGTTTGCATAAACTGTTTTTCCTGAATAATTGCATTTATTAGGAAAAATAACTCTTTTGGCAAAAAAAAATTCATTGAGAAATTTGAAATGCAATAAATTCCTTTGAGTTTTGTAAGAATTCTGATGAATATGGCTTAAAGAATATAGCAAAATTTGCTCAAATTGATAAAATTTTTGATTAAAAAAAAATCAGACTAAATTTTTTCGAAGTTTATAAGGTGTTCGAAAATTCAATCAGATTTAGTGCGACTAAAAAAACAATTCGAATGCTACCAGGAATTCCAGCGAAATTCATAAAAAGTTTTAAAAAAAAATTTAAATTAAGAGATGACTGCCCGTAGCATTTGTTAACGATTTGTATTAAACGGCTCACGCAGCGATTTGGTCGCTTAGGAAAAATTGCAATTAAAAATTATTTCAATGCATCATTACCTATTATTCACTCAACCGCCACGTTTTACTGCCACAATGAGACATCATGCGACATAAAAAAATCTGTGGACTACCTAGGAAAACAAAAAACAACTCTAAAACGTTTTTAAGATATTATAAAAGAAAATTTTCAGGCAGTCTGGAAAACTGCAAAACTTTGATATGCGATCTGTTTATTTTCAGGATTGTGTTGGGTTTTCGGACTTTTTTTTAAATTTCGGAATTAACCAATTTTTTTTTTTTTTTGCGAAAAAATACGAACACAAACTTCACTCCCTCACATTTCAGCGATTTTCGGACTATACAGCCTTATCGAAGTGCTTTATATTGATAACGGTTTATTGTGAAAAATTCACCCTCTTTGTGGTCATAAACTGTAGCGCATGTGAGATTTGTGTCGCTTCTCGAATAGGATATGCAACGAAGAAATCGATGCAACAACCTGCACCAAGCATCCTCTCGTTGATAAATGATCGAAAAAATGCACGCACTGCCGAATTTTCACTTCGAAGGCTATTATGACTGATAATCTAAAAAGGTTTCCATCATACCTATATAACACAATAGCACAGTAAAACGGATGTAATGGTGACAATGCTGACTGCTCGTGTCATACCTAAGTTTGGAGCGCTAGGCGCATATGTTTATCCTCCCAACTTATTCAGCCCATAGTGATGAGAGCTTCTTGAGTGAAAATTGTGGGTGGTTTATGCTGGTTTCCACCGCCATTTTTTACCACTATTTTTTCTGCATGCGGTGAAAAAAATATCGATTGTGAAAAACTCTACAAAATAATTTGGCAGCTGTCAGCAATTCTTCTCGGTCTGCAGTAAAGCAAGCTCTTTGTTCACTCAAAACTTGAAATGATTGCGGCCAAGTTCTTCGTTATGGTGGAAATATCGGTTCCGATAGTCGGTAAAGAAAATTTCCGCCTATTCTTTGTGATGATTACCACTGCAGAGATTATTAGCTGTCCACATTTCGGCTGGTTTGAGTGAAAATGCGCGCATTAATGCAGTAGTAAACATCAATCACTTCACCTGAACTACTTATGTTTAATGTTTGGAAAACTTCAGAGCTTCATATTGTGTTAAGAAATCGAAGTGTGCAGCTGTCATTAGTCATAGACGTCAGAGGCTCAAATATTGCAAAATCAGTAACTAGCTGCGTCGTAAAAGCAAGCGATTACGTACGCCAAAGTTCAAGATATGAGAAATTTAGAAGAGAAAAATTCAGACCAGACGGCTGTCATTTATACTGCGATCCATTACAACAGGTTATTTACATATAAAACTTCTTTGATGGCAGGTCGGGCTGTAGCAAAACTCAACGTTCAATTGCTTATTAGTTTTTTTTTCCCGTTAGAATGGTTGCTTGAAGATATCGCAATTCGATCACCACAAAAATGCTCAGAACTCATTGAAATGAATATGAATCTCACTGAGTAGAATTTGCCTTTGACGCGATTTCTATGTGATGGATCACATGACGCTTTAACACGATAACTAGAGCCTAAGTTATGAGTTCGGAACATCAAATAAACAGACACAAATAACATTAAAAATCACATAAATGGTTATTCCGTAAGGCGCTTTTAGAAATGCTCGCTTGAATATGATTATGAAGAATTATTGAAGAATAGAGTTGAACATACCGATTTCTCGACTCCACTAAGTGAAATAATACTTGTCGTCTTATTCTGAATATGAAGACCAAAATAACGAACTGAGGACTTTTGCGTTAAGCTTAGAAGTTTATCTAAATTTATCTAATATTGGCGAAATTTCCATCGAGAATATTTCGAAAATATTATGATTTAATTAAGCGATGTATAAGATATAAAAAATTCAAATTATATAATTTAATTTCAAAGGAATATTTCCATAATATGCTGAACACATTTGTTTTGTCTATTTTAGCAGCATACAAGCGTTCGATCGGTCATCTTAGGTGAGCAACTTTTTTTTGAGCAACGCCTTTCTTTGGAAATTGCAAGATGACAAAGGTAACATAGTAACATCAATCGTTTCTGTGCCTACATCAAAATCAAAATATTGTCACTTCCGCAGCGTTTTCTTTTTGTTCTAATAAGCAAATGAAAGGTACATTCCGTTGACTGAGTCAATATATCTACCGGATATATCATCGCACCATGCAAAGGAGAAAACTGCTGAATATCTAAATAAGCAAATAAGTAATTCTGACGTCGTTCGATTAGCCTCCTCAAATCTTCGATAAAAACATTTAAGCATACCGGAAGAACGAAAACCTTTTTTAAAGCGTATTAAACGAGTCCAAATAGAGCAAATTACACAACTCCAATCTTTGCTTTAACGTAGAAGTTCGAAAGTCGTTTCTTAGAGAAACGAAAACAAGTAGTTTGTGTGATTACATTTAGTATGATGGTCAATCACTTAAATACTATACAAAGAATTATAACATTGGGAAAAAGTTCATTTATCCATGTTGAGACTTAAGCAATCGTTTAATTCATCCAAGGATTAGGGATAACTAATAAATATTAAAACAGAATTAGCACCTTGGATGCACTGGATCGCCAAGTAGTATAGTCGAGACGACAGCAACATGAGTTTTGCTCTTGCTCTTCTTATTTTCGACGTGCCAGCAAACGAAGCGCATTTATCCCTTTTCCATACTCAGTACCATCAAGAAATGGACTCATCTTTTTCGGAAGGGATGCTAACATCAAGCTTTCTCTAAATGTAGAAAATTCAAAAGTCATTATATTTAGGGAATCTACTACCTAACGCAACAGCTAGATTTTTTTGTGAAAGTTATCCAACCTTTGATATTGGCCAATGTTGTGAATTCATAGTTATAATGAAGAAGGATCGTTGAAGGAAGTATTGTGGAGCGAACTTCATTACTTTCACTATGTGCTAATAAAACGCTGCCCATCGTAACTAAACAATAGTGGCATATGCAAAGCTGACCTGAAATAAGCAAAAAATATTTTCTTGAAAAGGACACCATATATCTCTAATTGCTTACATAGTCGCTTAACACCTATTTTTAAACTAATAATAGTGGAAACGAGAAAATGTATAGCCCAATAAAATAGGTACTGTTAAATGAAACGTCCTCGCTATGTTTTGAGAATACAACAGCGTCATAGTAACCCATAGCAACCATCACAATCAGCGCCAACAAAATATCGGTTACTCGTTAAGCATTTATAACTCATTCGTATTTTTCCGTTTTCAAAGTTTCTAACATTTAATTATATAGAAATATTTATCGCTCTAGGGAAGTCATTCCATATTCGTAGCGCGTGTTTAAGTCATTATCAACTATTAGCATGAAATTACTATAATAATATAAAGCAATACTAAATACAATGCAATAATGAGAAACGCTAGACAAGTGATTGAGTCACGTTCAACGAAAACGAATATACTCCCATCTGAATAGTAAACATACGTGTATGAAAAAATTGTCTTCTGCCTTATTTGCGCACTATACGTATTTCTTGTTTCACGTCTTATGCCTATGATGATCCACCGTTGAATTTTGATTTACCCCTCCCCCCTTTTCTTTGTGCTCATAAATGCATCAACTACACCAACTGATAAGGTATAAAAGATTTGAAACATGAAAAGAAAATGAACTAAGAATATCGGTAATTTGCTGTCTTCATTTCGACTCGAAGATTGTATTGCCACGAATGTTGTGCAATTTCATGAAGGAAAAAATACTCATAAATGGGATTCTAGAGAAACGTTTAACGGCCCTGAAATATAGCTATGAATCAAACTGAGCTCTATTACGGTTGAAATTTTCTCTAAAAACTGGTTTATCTGTCCCACCTTTTCAATCATTTCAACACGCTTTTTCGAAGATGACAATCTAATCTGAGTTGCAAATTTTAAGACAGGACGACGATCCATGACGGTTTCATCCCTTATGGATTACTAACAACACACCTGCACGCTCATTAACACAATCTCTGCGGAAATGAAGTGACCCTCATAAATTCAATGCTTAATAAATCGAAGACAGTATAACTGCAAAGAAACGAACCCTCAGAATCTATGGAGCAACATTACAAACAAGTCCTATTTTGTTCGCAACAATCCCACTTACAATATATCAATTTACTCTCAATCCAGTTTGAAATTTTGCACGCAAATTTGATCCACTCAATTTGTATCTAATGTGAAGATTGTTGAAAGTGTTTAAAAATAGTTTAGTGATCGCTTTATAAAATTTCTATCGAACTTTGTTTATTTTATTGACAAAGTTTGATTGACCTACCGTTGATTTTCGACGTTGCAACTTTAGAGTGTCGCGTTGTAAACAATGATCGTACGTTGTACTGTAAAATTGTATATGCAATTTTATGAAATATATTTCGAGAAATTTTTCTCGTTTGTTGAGAGACGCGAAATCGAAACTCATAGAGATCAATTAGCGTACAAAGGAACCGCTAAAAAAAACTTTTTACGGTGCTCATTTCAGATTCGTTCATATTTCCAACTTTTTTTTCGCAGAATATTAATGAAGCATAAAACGTTTTGATATTTAAGAGGAGTTTTGAGTAATTTGATTTGAAAATCTACAATGATCTAGTCTACCGAGCATCACATCGATCCCCCTCCACTCACTTCCCCTTTCTCTTCCATACTCCTTAAATGTAGATAAACACACGAATCTGACCTTGTTGTGCAGCCATGACATCTTTCTAATGCTCGCATATTTACAGTGTCCTCTTGAGAGTTCAGATTCTACAATTCAGGTTCTCTCATTGAGTGCTCAGTTTTTTTTCCTCTTTATGTGAACATAAACGTATATAAATCGACAATCTTTCATATGTATGTACAAATACGTATGCAAATCAATTTTAAATGTCCATGTATACGTATTCATCGTGCTGTGACATTTTCTCTATTCTTCTATATGGAGATTCTCCAATTCAGGTAAACCAAATTTTATCAAAGCGACATTTTTGTTAAGAATTCTTACTATATAAAATCTCTTTATTAAACTATCTAATTTTCTTCGTTGATTCTCCATAGGCTATCATTTATAAGGCAGTATGATTATCATTCGTCGAAAGGAACATTTTCCTAAAAAATTTTATCATCAAATAACAAACACTTTTTTGATCGTTTTTTATTGTGCTGAATTGCGATTCTTCTTTTTTTCCCTCAGTTTGTGTCATCCTCAATTAGCTACAACAGAGAATCAACGCGTTTTTTTTTTTTTAAATAAATAGTTACAGCACAAAGACAAGATTTTGTGATGAAATAGGATGGAAAAATGNACAGCACAAAGACAAGATTTTGTGATGAAATAGGATGGAAAAATGCGCTCATATATCTCTAGAAAATTCGAGATGCATCTATCGGCTGCAATCAGGTCACGTTTGCGATGTGTGCCTCTTGGGGCTGGCCGCCATTCGACGGCATAATGTCGCCTCGCCGTGTAACGTAGTGCGATTTGTTGCACACCATTTCGTTTCATTGATGCATACAACAGATAGTTCCTGTTCCATCGCGAGCTCTTATTTTCGATGTCTCTTACTACTTCACTGCAGGACGTTGTCCACTTTAATTTGCTTTGCCAATTCGCATCTTGTATGTAAATACCATCTTCAAATGAATATCCGTTGATTGGCCATTGTTTTCATCGATCAACGAGCAATGATTATAGTATATATTGAAGCCACATTAACGTTGCAGTTAACAAAAGGTATTAACTGTGTATACGTTCTCACTAATGTGCGCCCTATTCGTTAGAGTTATATCTCCATCAAGCATGCTACATTATGTGGTTTTTGCCTTATGCCTATTTGGTCTTATTTAAGTTCGTTTCCTATTCACCGTTTGACGGAAATTTCCCTCTATCACATGAGTGCACTCTTTTAGCCATGAGGATACCTGAGAGCATACAAGAGGATTACCTAATTGATGTATAATTAAAGATTTTGCTTAAATGCACTTGTGAATTATTGCGATCAGTTCATACATCATTTCTGCAATGATTTAAATGACTGATTGTTCCTCAAATATGTATTATTTTTGGTGATAAACAATCTTAACAATAATGCATGGCAACGGTTGAAATTACTGTTTCGATGACGTCGAAGGATTTCAATCGATGTTATGTGCGAAGAATGGGAATATTGTAATGCGGGGTGGGGGCTTGGGGGAGGTGTACGTGTGGGCGAGAATCGTTTTGTTTTTTTAAATTTTATACAACTCATCATTTCCTTTTCGAGGCCTTCTGTAGCATGCCGATGAGCAATAGATGATCCAAATTTGCGCACCTTGATTGTGATGCTACTGAGACTCGGGCAATAGATCGTCCGCAAAAAAAGTATTTTTTATAGTGGCAGATGCAACCAGCGTCTGGTTCGGGTGAAGATGGCGCCCATGGAGAGCATCCGGCTAAGGAGAGACCAACAAAGTTCGTCTACGACGAGAATGACACCTTCTACTTTCCCCCTGCAATTTGCAAACTGTTGCATTATCGATCGGCAGCAATTCTATGTGGCCTAGTTGAGGTGGCGCTTTTAGCGCTCACCGTTCTCGCATTCTTCAGTACGCATAACTATTCTCAGGGTTGTTTCTTATTTTAGCCAATAATTTCCCATCGAAGGTTAGGAAGCAAAAATTGCAGCGGTTGTAGAAAATAAAAGCAACTTTCTAGGCAAAGTCGGGGCAGAAAAAAATTTTTGGAAATGATTAGAAAAAAAAAAAAACTTGAAGGGAGGCGAAAAAAACTTCCAGATCCCAGTCTTTGAAGAAGTCTGCGCTTATACGTTGGCCTCGTCATGTTTATCATAGACCGTCTCATGGGTGTTGAAAGTGAGGCGGAAGGAGGGATTGCCGAAAGCACGTAATTGCGTCTATTTCCTATATCCCTCACCAGTACAAGCTTCCCACCCAAGAGTGAGGGGTGTACATAAAGTGGTATCCTTTTCTGAATTCAAAGCCATATATTTTACGAATCTTGCCAAGAGTGATTTATTCTGACTGACTGTTGTGATCAGAAGAGTTCGGAAAATGTTAAAATATTTTCAAATTTATTGCGGAGGTCTTTTCTAATTGCAATATGATAGAAACTTATTTTTGGTGTGAGTTCTGTCGTTGGTTGTGTCAAGTTCTTTTTCAGGCTTACAGCTGGAAAAAGGTATTACCGAAGTTTGGCTTACAATGGCTATGGTGGGTATGCTTGCTTTCGCCGCTGTAACTACATCACTAATGGTAAGCGCCCGTTAGAAATTAAATCGTTCAGCCGACTCGAGACAAACAAGGCATTTATATAACTGATTATGATGTACAGTTACAAACAGATTCTTTGTAAATTTCGAAGAGTATGCATTTCAGATATATGCTATTCGTTTCAAAATTTTAGGCTCCTAGCAAATATTATAGCCTAATAAAAAAATTTGTTATTTTTTATACATTTCCTTGGTATATATTAGATGTTTTCAACAGATAGCAAAGAACTCTCTTGCTGATAGTCATTTATTTAAGCAGCGCTCAAAAAGCCAGCCTATTTAAGACTATTTTGAGACACTTTATCCATAAAAATGCTCACATACATGGAAAAGAACTTCCATTGCACTACTTTGACCGGCAAATTACAACAATAAGTATATTCCAGATTTATGGCATAATAACCGAGCAGGCTAAATACCTTTGGCCACAAATGGCTTTCATGCATATTGAAGTTGTACTCCTAATTATATCGGCGATTGTTTCAATCACAAGTATGTCGATGGGAATCCAAACAACGCATCGCCTTTTTGGAGCGTTCGTTAGGTTTGTAAATATTTTACCTGGAGGGTGTATTTCGCATTGAAATAGTAGTTGAAAGGTTTAAATGCAGTAACTATTTTATGAGCTTGTTATTGTGGAAAAATTTATGTATTTATGTATATGTTGGAGTAAAAATAGGGCGATATACGATCAACTAAAAGTGATCATGCAGAATTCAACGAGATAGCAAAGAAATAAGGCATGAAACCTTTTCCATTTTCTTCTTCAAGAAAACATTCAACTTGGCAATTCACCACTAACAATAAACAGTGACACCTCTGTAAATTGATAATAATTACCGCACAATGGATGCCAATCTCGCCTCAAAGCGTTGTGGAAAAAAGTGATGCTGACGGCATGGTCGAACGAACAATGCTATTATAATATAACGAGCGAAAATTAAATGAATGAAGCATTTATAGGTTGAAATGCTGCATAAGTTGCAACTACGTTGAGTTCATCCTTTATGAGCAACGATTAAACCGACCAAGTTTGCAGTGTACATGAGATGGAGGATCATTTTGGACCGATCTGGCCTTTTAATATGGCTGTATTGTCGTTCTTCGGTGCGGCGATCGTTGTCTGGTTCTATATAATCGTTCGAGGCGCCTACGATTACCTTCTTGATAAAGAATATTTCACAAAATCGCCGAATATTGAGATGGTAAAGAAAGTTGCTTTGTGAATGCTTGGATATGTGTTGTTGTCTCAAATAGCCTTAAGTGATTTGTTCCTTCGAAAAATGAGGATTGCTAACATAAGAGGAAGGAAAGGCTAGAACGATGCAAGTGGGCGAGAGGATAGAGGCACCTCTTCTCCGTGATCTTCCCACACCAATTACAGGCAGAAAAGATTTCCTTCGCCGCACATCTCAAGGTTGCCCTCTGGAACACCTTATGGTAGCGAGCGTAACGATAAAAAATTATTTCAAAGCCGGTTACTTCGATTTGAGTCATCAAATAACAAGTTAATGAAAAAATTATGTTATGAAAGATTCTCCGAGTTATTTTTGCCCTATGTTTGACCCTTCACTACTGCTTTTTTACGTCGTCTGTGGTTATACAGAAAGAACTAGACTGCGATATTTCTTAAATTGCCTTCCATAAGTGGCTATTGCAGGGATCTTTTTTCTTTTTTCTTTTTTTCTTTTCTTTTTTTTGATGCAATAAACTCCAATTATAATGCTTGCTATTTATCACATGTAACCTGACATGCGTAACAGGTAATAAATAAATGTGAAACAATAGCATTAAAAAATCAAACCTAAACTTGAAACAGGCTCTGAGATCTGTCCCTGGCAACATTTTATGAAATCTTGCCCCTTGTAAAGTATCCTTTTGTGCTATCTATCCAGTTAACAGCCAAAAAGAAATAAAATTTTAATTCAATGCGTACTTATCATCAATTGCACATTTAACCTTTTGAAATGCTTAATTATTTTAGTGGAAAAAAAAATTTTATTAATTCAGCGTTTCAGAGATATATTTGTGTACAAGGATGAGCGAATGCTGGACTTGTAGAAAGTAACGGAGACATTTTTCTGGCACTAGAATGTTCGTATTTTACAACTGCATAGAAAAAAAAAAGAAACGCTGTCGTTTGAGTGAAGAAAATCTGTTAGCGAATTATTCAACACTTCACGATACGGAAAGCCACATACAATCTATTTCGAATTCAGAAATGAGGTCGTATTGTAAAAACGCAATCTCTATGAGCAATAAGCAATTACTATTATCAAGGTGGTTGTAATCTAAGTTCATATATCAAGTTAAAAACGAATTTTCCCGTTTCGAGCAAAAGTATTTGCAAAGTTTCAAACATAACACTTTTCATCTTAGCTTCTTTGGAAATCAGATAGAAAAATCGACAATAAAAATATTTGAAGAGCAAGTAATTAATGTATTCGTTGCGTTTCTATATGGGACTACAATATATCAGATCTGAAAAAGAACTGCCATATTGCGCGCTTTTGAGTATAAATTCTCTAAAATACGTCTAAAAATAGAATATGACGGGCATTTAAACCGTTACTGTAATTGTCTAAATGACAAAAGTTCGTGGTCTTATAAACGGTGTCATCAGCATTCTCGTAAAAATGCGGAATATATTATTTCCTTTTCACACCATGTCTAGTATGAAAAGTTCGCAGCACGCTTCTATCCACCTTTGAGAACAGTTCAATTCATTTGGGCTGAGGTGGAAGGGAATGAATAAACAATCCATCGAGGTCATATATGAGCTCAATCTATCGAAGTTCCGACGACTATATTGTTGAATAATATTTTACAACTTCGAATTTTTGTTAAGAGATATCAGTAATTCAATTCATTGATAGAATAAATTCAAATCAGCTTCTGAATTTTAGCTTGCTTCTCATCGGGTGCATAAATAAGTCCATTGTAGAGACGATAAAAACATTCGTGACAATAGGGTTTGCGATCATGCTCACGATATGTGCCGCGAAGATTGAGAGCCTAAAAATTCACAACGTTTATAATAATACTGCATTTTCAAAAATGATCAGCTGAGGCGATGCTTTATGGCTACATATTTATCGTCAAACGTCTCAATCATTTTGCTTGGTTTTGCAAAGGCAAACCATTCAAAAGCTAATCTTTCCGATAAACTGCAAAAATCATTTCAAAATTTTTCACTGCTTTGATAGTTATCAACACTGCACTAATGGTGACGCAAAGTTTTAACAGTTATAGATATAAACACTGCACTCGGTGAGAGGTGGGAGGGGATGCAGTGCGCTAACACAAAAGTAGAGCGTATCTACCTCATGCGTCAAAATTGCAGCCAGAGGAAGAGATTCAGTATTTTCTCATGCATTTTAATGGTTTTGTTTTTCGCACGTATATGCGACGCTATTGTAGAATAAACCTTTCTGACTACAATTCACTTTGAACAATATTGTTTAGCTAGCTAAATGTTAAATGCTACAATTGTTAAATGAAGCCAATTAAAAGAGAGAAAAATTTTATGCAAAAATGGTCTTTAAACTTGGTGAAACCTGAAGCGTAAACGACTAGAACCTTTTTGAACGAAGAATACATACAATTAGCAAGAAGTAGATATGGCTCATTAAATTGCCACAGCACTTATTTATTAGCGCATATAAATGATCGATGCTTGAAAGCTGGCTGAAATAGAGTCAGACCTAGTGATACAGAATTTTTTCGTACAGTAACGTTAATAAATTTACGTCGGAAGCGAAACTGTCGAAAATTGTAGCAGTGAAATGAATGAAAAGCACCTTCTGACAGTAAGCACACATGAAGTGGTATGGGTGAAACTTCTGTGCACGATAGGAATTCGGTGCAAGAGCAGTAATAATTGGTCCGTCGATTTCTTCGCAACAGAAGGCACAAACCGCCGCACTGCTAGGTGGTGGCGATCCCTATAATAACACAACTGCATACTGCAACCCTATATGATAAGACTGGTTATGAGGGAATACAGCACTATCTGGTTTCGCCTCTGTAAGTAAAACACAAAACGTGAGATTTCTTTCACGAAGAGATAGTGTTTCTGAAGAACTAGACGTATGCGAAAGAACAAAATACGTATCGATAAAAAGTGCGGTTCTTTTAATTTTTGTCAATGATGAGATCGAATAGGAAACAAAGAAACGTTCTGCTCAGTTTGGTTTATTTTCGAACATATGATCCGTCTAAGCATATACTAGCCTCTGTTTGTGTGATCTTGATCTCCGCGTCCCATCTCACCTCGCAACCCCCCCCCC
>JAAVTS010000629.1:9843-20170 GCA_022845575.1 Baylisascaris ailuri
GAATAGTTTTCATTATTTTAGAAATATTATACTCAACAATTTTATCTGATCTATAAAAGGAATGATAGTTGTTCGCTGTGAATATTCAACGATTTTAGAAGCAAAAAAACGTAAATATCCACATACTTACATCTATTATCGGTACTCATAATAATAACAGCAATTTACGCGCATTATACAGTAGCAAGATCCACTGCTTTGACCAATATTTTTAAGGGACTTGATCGATAATAATTTCAACTATTAATGAGGAATCAAATTTGGAAAGTGCTAAAGAAAATTGGTTTTCCTAAAAAAAAAAATCTCCGGCTGAGAAGGGTCAATTTATTCGCTATTTTGGCGCATTTGTCGCAACATA
The DNA here is from genome assembly GCA_022845575.1 of Baylisascaris ailuri. NCBI lineage: Eukaryota > Metazoa > Nematoda > Chromadorea > Rhabditida > Ascarididae > Baylisascaris > Baylisascaris ailuri. Next base: position 10,202 of record JAAVTS010000629.1, read on the forward strand.
TTTACAATCAGACGATGCTATGCTGCTGCAAAATTGAAAAAAAAAAAGCAATTAAATTTGATTGCGCAAACAACATAAAGAGAATATAGATTATTTGCATTTATTGTGATGATAAAATAAAGTAAATAATAACCTAAACACAAATGATTTGCCTTCTCGCTTAGAGATTTGTAATGACGTTCGCAAAGAAAAAGATTTGACGCATTTTCAAAATTCGTCATCGATATTAACAAAAAATATTTTAGCTATATCTTTATTTATTTTCATAAACTATTGAAAATTGTGGGCAAAAAAGTGTTGCTTCTAAGCAACGATAAAAATACAATGAAATAAATTTTTTTTCTCGCAAAATTAATAGTAAAGTATAAATCATAGATAGCTAAGATATGCCTCTGATTCAATCGTTATTTTCTTCCAATAAAAATCCAAAAATATTTGAAAACTCTTTGAGGTGAAACTTTTAATTCTTGTCTATGATTGTGTTAGAGATATTATTATTTCTCAAAGTGAAAAATATTCATTTATAGAAATATTTATGAAATGTGAATAGAATTTATGCTTTAAAGTATGCAGATTTCTTTAGCAACGAAAAAATTTTTATACACACAAACGAAGAGTTCAACAGTATTTGATGTGGGTGTTTTATTTGTTGAACAGTGAATATTGCCTCGCTATTTCAGATGATGAAACATTGAATAATGTTGTTTTACAAAAGCTCGGTTGTTTCCCCACATGTTTTCAATTCACACTTCTACGACTCTCAGCAATGGCTTTATTAATAACTGCATGGGCAATAATGATATTTTTTCCTTGTGTTTATCTGGAGTACAGCGAACTCTATACCACCAATAGTTTGTTATATTTATTCAAAAAATTTAATGATTTTTGCTTTCGCCGAATCAACACTTATTATTGCTGTCGTAGAAATTATTATAAATATACTATTTTCATTTGATAATTGAAAACTATCCTTCAGTAGGTATTTTAAATCTCTTTGCTCTCTTGTTATATCTAGTAACGACCTACAGTAATTTATAGATGTTTGAAGCTAGACCGTACTATAAGTACACCGATATCTAAGCGGTTTCATTATGTCATTGGCAGCGATACGAAGAATATGTTAAAAATCATCTTGTTGTGTTAAAAATGATTTTATTGTGTTAAAAACAACTTTATGGTGTTATAAATAGCATCAATGGCTTCTGAAATCGATTATAACACGATATTTCTAATGAAAAATACGAATATTTTTTAGTAAATGAATGGAAATCGTTAAAGAAAATGATCATCGAGACATGTCCGGCAGATCCATTGTGGTGGGTGGAAGAAACCGAATTCATCAATAGTATTATCTCACAATCATCCTATTATAGAACATTAAATAGCACAAATGAACAACTTCAAAAGAAACTCTATGAATCTGAAAGAGCTGAAAGTATACGCTATCCGTTAAATGGTCAAAAGTTCGTTGTCCTCTTCATTTTGTCAATATTTTTATTTTAGTTCAACTTATAAGCAAGAATTTATGAATAAAATTTTTTGGAACTCAATAAATTGGGTAATCGTTATTGAGACAAAACATTTAAAAGTTCCACTTACAAAATCAATCCTAAATTTAGAGTGCAAAAATAATAAAAAATAAAATTTTTGATAAAATTCGAATGCATATTAGTAAAAGCAACTGTGAAATACATCAGTTAGTGAGAAATAATTTATTCTGTTTAAATGAATATTCAGTAGCAGTATAACTTGAAATGTTGCCTAAAATTTTTCGACTCATTAGGCGAATTCCGAGACATGGAAGTGCGGTTATGATAATCTTTAAAATTTATCAACTATACAAAAGAATAAGTAATAAGCATATTTATTCTCATGCCTCAATCAGCAATTTTAGAAAATACCACCCTTTAAAAACGTTCATCTCCATTATATTATCTATAGTGTCACATTATAAACTTGGATAAATTTCGTGAGGATATTTGATCTGTCTCATAGAGGAGATATCGATCTAATATCGAGCATTCCACACCCGTCGAATTAACTAATTGCTGGGTACAGAGTGCAGATATGAGATCGGCGCCTCATCTAGGAGATCAATATTATTCCGCATACCATAAACGGCCAAAAATTTTCTCATCCCTCCGACTGCCAATTAATAACCTATTGGGCTCTGCCCCCACCCCCTCCCCCTACCCTCCTCCCCCTCCCCAACTTCCCCACCCTCTCAATCCTCTCAGTCCTCACTTGCAACATTTCTAGGTTGCTATGAACGTGTTGCTCTTATTGGTACACTAGCGCATAGTAGATGATATGGATGATAATAAATACGTAGATTGCAGATTTGTCATTTCGGGATGTTTGTTGCTCGCATTTCCTATACTCATATCGATAATGTGTTTCCGATGTTCATTCCAAGGAGATGATTTTATGGAAGAGGCGATGCTCGATATTGTTGAAATTGCTCTTTTCATTGTCTTTTCTGTTGTTGAGGTGAGCATTTCCCTCGTAAACTAACTCAAATGAATCGGTACCAAGTAAGTAATCGGACCGGATTCGCACCGAAATCAGGCTGGAACCGAAATGCCAAAACGTAATTCGGAAAGCAGGGATGGTCTCATTTTTCATAGACGGCTCACACGCAACCACGTTTGTTAATATTGAAATTCTGCGGTTATAAAGCTATATCCGAGTTGAAAATGAGATTTGAACGCTTTAAAAAATTGATATAGACAATCGAACGAGCATGAGTATTAAAAGAAATTGGCAAAGTGTCGCGGCTGCGATCGTATATCTCCGAGCATGCGCATACTGTATCTGCCGAGCGTAGCAGCAGATGTTTTTGGTAAGACAATAAACGTCAAATCGCATTCTAAGCACATCGTTTACTTTTAATAGTATAGTGAATGTTGTCTATAATTAAATTTATCAACAATGGGCAGTACTGATTCTCCGAATGAAGAGTACAGTATTACAAAGGGTTTATTATCTCTACCTTGAAGGCTTATATCAGTTGGAAGTTATATTCAACAAATATTCTTTTTCAGGGTTACTTATCGAGTGCAGTAGAGATCGGTCTTTTCTGGACGGAAATATGCCACCTTTATGTAGCAGATTTCGATGGTGATGAGGTGATCATCCACTATCAACTCAACATTCCTATTCTTTTTTATTCAGTTTTTGCTTCCATTTTAAATAAATAAATAAATAAATACCCCTCTCGTGGTGAAGGTACCCCAGTAATCTTTTTTCAGAAATTCCAGAAAATTTTCCCAGATAAGGATAAGTTCCACTGAACTTATCACTTCTATGGAGTGTCTTTTTGAAATTGTAAGTGGTAATAAGAGCTGTTAAAGTAAAGCTTTACTACTTAGTCTGCTATTGAAGTATTCGAAAATTCACTTAGCAATTAGCCATGAAAAAGATCAATGTTTCAAAAAAAAGCAACAAATATTAACAAGGTTTAAGGCATTGTTGAGAGATTCATAAAATGCTGTAGATTATGCAAGTAGAAGCAACGTATAAAACCAAATAAATAGAAGTATAGGCTTTGGTGAAATGTATAGAAGAAGTTTCGGCTATTTTTAACTAAAGCCTGACATAGGTGAAGCGATATATATTGGCGAAATGTGCAAATGAATTATAAAATTTTTAAAATTTATTCATTTAACATAAAAATAAATGTTTTTGAATTTATTTACAGATTAAAAAACAAATATTTGATATATGTACACAAGTAAAATTCGTTCCATATGGGATCATTACAGCCGGCTGTATATTCGTCGTTCTTGCTGTCATCTTTAGCATCGATTTTATCATTCTTTTAAAGGTATCAAATCTGAAACTTAACCCATCTCAACTCCACTTTCTGGGTCTTGAGATCTCTCAACTTTGGGCGTTTAATAACACAAAGAAATAAAAAACTGTGGCTGCGTTGTGTGGGATACAACTCGAACGATGAGGCCAGTAGATGAGACTGATTGCTCGATTATTGAAAGTTACGGTGTGATTATTTGGCCTTGAAGCACATTAGGAGATCGTGCAGAAAGTAGGAATTGCTAGCTATGAGAATGTAATTTTCACTTCTTCATCTCCCTCCTTTTAGCTTTGCTGCTCTATGAATTAAGGTCACCATTTCTGCGGGAATTTCTTGAAAAATTTTTTGTTTGTTCAGCATTCTGAACGATTAGAAGCACAAAAGTTTCTACTGATGGCTGTATCGTTACACCGTGAAATGGGTCTCGAAGGAATGGATGTTTCCATACAAAAGGAACTAGAAAGCACTAAAGCTGCTATGGAAAGGTGCAAATTTATTGGCTTAAAAATAGCATTCATCTCATGCTTTGATAATACTTGCCACCAATGGCGAATACATTTTGAAAAATTCCCTCACAGTTTAAAAATTTCTCGGTTGTAGAATTATGTGAATCTACAGATAATCATTTCTCTCAATCGTTGGGTTATTCGCTTTTGCACAATATCATTTAAAGTGTTTTTTTAAAATATTATATTCGACATGAAGAGAATCCGTTACTCATTTTCCTGAATCAATAAAATAATTAAAAACAAATAAACAATTAAAGAGGTGATTAAATAAATAAATGAGTAAGTAAACGAATGATTGAATATACAAATAAATCGGTGATTTAATAAATAAATAAATAAATAAAATAAATAAATAAATAAAATTACACGGGTTTATTTTCATGGAAGTTAATCAGAGAATTCATATAAATAAAATTAATTTCAATAATAATAAAAGTCGCCATAAAGCTTGTCATGTTTCAATCAATTTTTCAACAAATTTTCAGTTTTTTTGGCGTTTTTTCGAGGCGAAAAGGATCAACGCCAAGCTTGACAGACAGCAAAAGACTACAAACCTCAAACCGTTCATCATTATGAAGACAAAATCCTTATCAATATCTTATATCTTTTTGAATAAATTATTATTCGATGTTCACTGTTATATTGATAGAAATTTTCAATTTTTTTAATATCATTCATTTAATTTAAAAAATATATCTAAATAACTATTCAAATAACATATATTGTACTAAAGAAGTTCAGAAGTGTACTTAAAGTATTCAAAATGGACCCAGTAGGACTTATGCACTTTCAAAAAATGTGCAAAGTTATTAATAAGATGAAGAGAGCGAAAGCCCGATTAAAAAAAAAATAGAAATATCGTTTTTAATTGAGAGATTTTTCTCGATCATGCGATTCAATTTTATCTACTTGATGTTTTGCCGAAAATACGTTGAGCTGGTGCCAAAAAAAATTTTATTTCTATCAGATATTTGAATCGAATAAATATTCCTTCATTAAGAGTGGATTTTATGCTGAAGTCCTTATACATTTCAACAAGAATGTTAGATTATTTTAGAGTTGCATTGTGAGAATGCTTACATTAATGCAGACCACTTTAACATAGAAACTTTTCTATTTTTCTGTGTTTGTTTTGTTGCAGTTATATGAGAGAATATTTATCTATCTCTTTCATTTTAGATTCATTGTGGAGGTAACTAACTGAACCTTAATCTGTCCGAACGAGTTGCATTTCTTATAGTCATATGCTGTGGTCACTAGCCCCTCAAATCTAAGTGATATTGAAACGTGCTGGAGATTTTATCGTTATAACTCGAGCTCTCATAGTTCGACTATCGTTCTATTGCATTTAGAAAAGGGCGTAAGTGAACAACGTGACGACGATCAGCGAATAATGTTTGCTCAACAATGTGCACGAGTTTCAGTTTGTTCACCGCTATATGGAGCGCCTACAATAAACAATAGCAGCGTGTCCACTCAACGAATTTCTTTTCACATTCACAAACTATGGCGTTTCGATGCTTTTGCAACATTCGCATACAAATAACCACATTGTAATTTTGCATTTAGAAAAACTTGTCATTGTAGCTTAAGCCCATTTTTAAAACGGATAAATGTGGGCAGGAACCGTGGTGGAATTCATAGAGGAGAGTTAAGAGTAGGATTTCTAGATCATCAATCAGCTGACCGGAGTGATCATGAAAGCAACCAAAGATTCGAAACGTTTGCTGTGAGAAAGGGAACAAGCGTAGAATTCGAACAGTAATTCGATGGGTTTATGTAAGGATAATCTAACATCTAAATCCTCAACCACTGTTCTTTGAGATGCTCTGTTACAATCATATGAAAATTCTCTTAAAAGAATTTTTGAAGAAAATTAGTAAATATATGAAAATAGTTGATGATTTCATTGGGAAACTAAAAATACTTTTTAAACATTTTTAAAACCTTCGGATGATAAGCTGCTCTAGTAGAACGATAAAGAAACGAATGATTCCACTAATTCACTCATTCAATTATCTGTTAATTACCTATTTGGACACTTTTGTCAAATATTTTGTCATCACTCTAAAGGAGCAAATTTTTTCAAATATTTTGTTATCACTCCAAAAGAGTACTCTTGACATATTAGCATGATTGAAAAAAGTTGATCTCTCCATCGAGTTTAGCTGATGTTTTCAAAGTTTTTCATCAATCGAGTAATACCAGTAATCGTTAAAACTATTTTAATTTTCATTTAAACCATCTACCGATCATGCGACAACTTTTTGCGTATCAATGCGTTGCGTCTAAGATGGAGTTGCTTTAAAGAATAGCGAACTAAAATAATCGAAAGTTCAAAGAGCAAAAACATTGGTGATCATCAGACACCATCTCGAGAATGAGTCTATGTGTGTCTTGCCGAATAATGAGTGGCGCACGGATATTTCATTCATAAAATATGCTGAGATAACGATGTCCATTCAAGGCAATCTCCTTGAGGGATAGTGGTCTTCCCCTGCACTCCATTCAATTGACCTCTTAAAACCTGCTTAGTTTGAGGCCAACTCGAGTCCAAAATAATAGTCTCCTTCAGCTGATATTAGCATAGAATTCAGCCTAACGAACGAAGTGTTCCCACTGAGACTGCGTCCTCCTTTTGTATGCACTATGATGGCCTCATACTTTTCTGTATTTCTATATTCATGTCTATCCGTTTTTTAGCCTCTTAGACATCTTCAAGCCACTAGTCACAAAATACGGCATACAAATCTGCATGAAGGGCTCGGTTGAAATAACCAATTTCAATATGATTGATCATATCCTGCTTGAGTTACTTTTGTTTTCATATCTTTTACGAAAGTTGCAAGTCAATTTTGCTCTATGGTTGGTCCATAATGAAGCAATAACGAAGTTTTTGACCAACAATTTCCACAACTAGACGATTTTGCGTGAAAATGCACCACTAAGCATTTTTTAATATTTCTGAAGAATTCACCAATCGATTGGTTTTATGGGTGAAAATGCAGAATTTGCATATCAGATACGTCCTTCATTTGGACATTTCCAACTACTTTAACCAGTTTTGCTCATCAGTCTAGATAAAAGGCTATTAGAAAGTAAAGTTTTGCCTAGATCACAATTCTACTCTATATAGATGATGCAAGCAAGAAGTTGCAATCAGTAAGATAGTGTAAATGGCGGCTGTTGATTACAAAGGTGATTTTTTGCAAATGTGAAAGGCAAAATAAAATGTGAAAAGCAAAATCAAACTGATCTCTGATTTAGATGATTGCGGAATCGATTGATCTATGTGGTGATAATTCATCTTCTTTATCGATAATATTACTATAGAAAATGTAATGTAAACGAGAACTACTTATAGATCTATTTTGAATATTGCATTGTTAAAATTAATTTCAATGCTAGATTTCAGCCTATATGCTATGAGAGATCTGCCTCTAGAAACGAAAGTTACAAGCAAGTTAGGGAATGTCAGGAGCAAAACTTCTATCACTCAAGCTCAACTGCCATGAAGATACTAGTTTCGCTCGCTCAATCTTTGAAAATATTGCACTTGTCTCCTCGTCTCTTAGCAAACGATCTACCTATATGACCGAATCTACGCCATCTAGATCGCTTATGATTTTTTTCTTTTAATACTATATACTTTTCTTAATTTTTTTATTACTGATTTATTTCTATAATCAATTTCTGTCGCTATTTATTTTCTCTCTTGTATTGATGTTGAATGAATAATCGAATAAAATAACAAGTATATTGTTTCTCAACATCTTCAAAAATTGATTTTCGACTCATAACAACGTAGAGAGAAGGATGAAAATTTAAGGCAACATACTGCACTCAATTAAACCCCTCCCCCATTCCCTCATTCACCCACCGCCTCATTCCCATTGGAGTATTGGCAAATGGTAGCATTGTTTGTGAATCTTTGTAATGCGTACCTATGTTTGCTTGTTTGTTTATTGCTCAAATTTTGATCATCTGCATAATGCATTAACAAAAATGTGGTCACAATTTTTTTTTGTGTGTCTGGCGCGTGCAGTCTTAAAATAGCTTTGGGAGTGCCGAAATAGAAGGATCTAGTTTTTGAAATCCCCAACGCGTTTAGGACTAGCTCAGTGTGCACGCCCATCTCGTAGCAACTAGCTGGCCAACCCACTTCTCAACAACAATCCATCCCTATTCAACTTGTGCTAGTGGTTAGTGATCAATACTAGATGGATGGCTAATAGTGAGTGACCACTTTGCTTGTCTCATGGGTCACAATGACAGCTTATTTGCAAATTGCATGTTATTGATTGTCACTCTGTTGAATGAGCTGTGCTTTTTGCGCGATGCTGCATTGGGATTCTTTATGACCATTTCTCCCCTTCCTCGTTCAGTTTTGAGCGTATCTTGTGGCTCATTTTTCTTGCAAATTTTGCGTATTGAAAATTCGTAAAGCTAATTTACTGATCTATTTGAAGTGGAAATTTATGGCAAATATTCAAATTTTAAAACTGGCGTGTTGCCAAAATTTAGTGTGAAATTGACGTTTAAGAAATTATTACACGTGACTACAACTTAGAGAATGAATGAGAATTTACCGATATACTAGAAAACTGATGACTTCCTTGAAAATAGTTATATCTGAGTGATGACTTAAGAAATTATTGAAGTATTGAAGATAAGGTGACTCCTAATATTATGTCCATTCATGATGGACTCATATTAACGGCTGTTTTCCTCTAAACTTAGAGGAGGAAAGCTATTACTGTTGTCTGATTGATATATCTAAAGAATTCGATTAAGTGAAATCAGCTTATGAGCATAAAATTTATGCACTTTTTTTGCAAAAATATATTATTTTTCTTTCGCAGTTACAACTTTCGTCATATCGTTTATCTAATCAACCATTTTTTTTTCTATAGTATCGAAAAAAATCGGGCGATTGAATAAATAAAGTATAATTATTTCAACATTTTGTGGCCATAGTAAACACTTACTTCGATTCTATTTGCTCGCCACCTTCGTTTATTATTTGATGATTTTCGACAATACTTTCACTTTCATGAACTCCTTTAATGAATTTGCAATCGGTGAATCGACGCTGATAGTGTGAAGATAGATATGTTTTGTAGAGGAAGACGGAGAGAAATATGTAAAAATATACCATAGTAGAGATGGCTCTTCTCCCGTTTTTGCTTGAAATAGAATTCAAGTGATATAATTTAACAGAGGTCACCATTTTTGGTCTACAAAATAGTGTTCTACTGCAAAATTTCACTTTTTTTTTTTTGATCATTTAGTAGTAGTTGAATGTTGAGTGATAAATGTATAAAAAATCTAATCAACGAGTGTTGTGTATTTGCGATACGATCGCCACACCTTTCACACTCTCTTTGCCATCTCATTTTTTATGCACCCTCATCGGAGATACCCTTCGTTAACTGCTCATTTGCTTCGATACTCTCCCACTCATCCGTCTATTTCCCATTTCAATTGTTCGCCCACTGCTCACAATTTCATAGTTCTATATATTCAAGTTGAAGTCACAGTTATTTCAACCATTTTTTTTTAAATCTCGTATCCACTCTATTCTACGCTTTCTCTCTCTCTTTTTTTTCTCAGCGCCTCTTTAAGATATATATATCAACCTCCCAT
>JAAVTS010000629.1:28558-72029 GCA_022845575.1 Baylisascaris ailuri
TATATATGATTTTTTTACCAATAATAAATGAGTGGGAAAGCAAGCCACAGAGCCTGGAACTGTATGTGCTTTTTGTATTTCATTCTACACAATCGGCCTATTATGTAAATATTGATGAAAAATATTGGAATAATGAGTTTTCCCGTGCAACCGATCGGTTCTTATAAACTCCTAGCCAGCAAATTTATTTTTGATTTAATCTAAGCGTATGAAAAATGCAAATGCAAAAATTTTAACAAAATTTGGTCCCCGGAACCCAATTATCACTCTCTTTTGATCGATTATGAAACTACCTGATAGACAAACAGACTGATCTAGATTCATAAGCATATAAAAATACACGCGCATCCTGCTTAGAAACTTTAAACAACAGACAAACAGCCTGATTGCTTATATACACAGATCGATGCTATCAAGATGTGATTTCCTGAAAAACTCTACGAAGAAATTTACTTGAAAGGTGTATTTATATAAAGCGCTTTAACAGTAGAATTTTTTCTTCCATTAATAGGTTAAGGCAGTTCAACTTTACCAAACGATTATTTTGGTTATGAATTGCTTCTATGATGATTTCAAAAAGTTTTCATACTTTTATTCGTTTTTCATCCTTTATACTCATAAAATTCTTTTCTGTAATTTGTAACTGCAACAAATGTAAACAAATGTATATAAGAAAGGTGCATAACGGTATAATAAGGTATACAAAAGTATATAATATTGCTTTTTTTTTTTTTTCGATAACCGTGATAACATTTCGACTCATACGAAAAAAATTCAAAATAAAGTCACGTAAATTGTGTTCTTAGATTTTATTTGTTGACGTTAACTATAAAGCATAAATTATATAGTATAAAGTACAAAATATAGAGCAATATGGCTTGCCAATATAGAACATAGAGGTAAGTTCGTTCGAAGAGGTTATCTAAGCAATTTTAGACCATTCTAAGAGTAGGAGAGGGAGGAAGAAAAGGGGGGCGGTAGAAGAGGAGTCATTTATGACCAAAAGATTGAGTATTCGATACTTTCCTTTTAGCCTATCTAATTTTTTATGCTGTTTCTTCATATAATAAAAATATACCAATAAACGTTGAAACCTTCCGATCGATCAAACGTAAAGCATTGCCATATGCTTACACGTGTCTGCGAGAGTGCTGCATACATCTTCTGTCAATAGGACGTCTATGTACACGAATGTCTCATATGCGATAAGCAAATATTATTGATAACGAATGTGATGGCATAATCGAAGCATTTTTAAATGATATACAGTCATCATTGTGGCATTGGTTTAATGCAGTATTGCCTTATGATCTCTTAATAGTGAATGCTTCTTATTTTTTCGATAAATTTGTTACATTTAATTTAAATTCTATGATGTTCTTTCTTCTTTTTTTTTTCATTTTAGAACTTTATTTTCTATTCAAGAAGCATTGTAATAGATTTTCTATCAAATATAATTTAGAGACGTAGATTAAATTTAAAAAAATTCTCTGCCGAGTAGAATTCAATAGAATTTTTGTTTACACCACTTTTTCACAAATATGCACTAATGTACATATGGAAAGGTGGGGAAGGTGGAGGAGATGGGGGAGGGATGTTGTAATTTGAACTATTGGATGACTTCCTTACCAGCTATGGAGTTGATTTCCCAAATTATAGCTTCTTAAACGTTCGTCAGCTTGTCCAACAGTTTCAATTTATGAACAACGAAAAATTTACAACTCATAAACAACGAAATTTGCAATTGCGAAATTTAACGCCCATAATCTGCGATAATTCGTTGAGTTTTCACGACTTATTCGAGCATAATTAATGGCATTCTATGTAAATTATTGTCAGCCCATAAAATTTCTAAACGAAATTTGTTGTGCTGTTACTCGAATCCTCCTCAAAAGGAAATTTTTTATTTCAATATTGTATGACGATTTTCACATCAAAAAAACCCACATCATATGTTTTATTATTCTTTGCAAACACTTCAACTGCCAGTTCCTCCTGATGGACTTAAATATAAAAGCGCATATCGATTAATCATTAGCACATTTCGTATCCATCGTATCTATATTATTAAAAGCGCATATCCACTAAAAAGATTTTCTTACCTATATGGCGGACTTTTCCATATACTATAAAATTGGCAAACTGTGATTCACAGAAGGTGCCTATGGCAAATTCAAGCTTGATTCGTTGCTCTAGAATCTTATCTGAAAATGCACTCTCACAAAATTGTGGTGAAACTTCCTTCTTTGGAGAAGAGCTGAAAATGCCTAAGGCGATAAACGAGTTATCGGCAGCCATAGCTAAGCATAATTTAGTTTTTGAATAGCTCAATGAATTGCAAGCTGAAAAATTGAAATTTTGAAAAAAAAATTCGCGCAAAAATAGAAAATCCTTGACGGAAGTTTTTCTAAATAGCCGCTTTAATGCACTCTCCATCCATGAAATGCCATCATCGCAGTTGTGGAAGAAAATTTATGCAAAACCATGTCTGTCGTTTATATTTATTTAATCGATAGCTCTTTATTTACGGATATGCATTAAATATATAGTTTGTTGTTTTCACTATGGAATATATCTCAAAAAGAACGCCAACAATTTTAGTCCCTATAGATATTTAAGGAATATTAATCTGAAAGCGATATGCTTATTGATGGCGCTCTTTTTTGCATTATTTCGATATTGGTTTAGTGGGCAATATTTTTAGAAAAGGATTGACCTATGTTGGCTTATTCTGCAATAACATCTACATCCGATTACGCAAGCACTTCGAATTTGAATGATACGGCAAAAGAAAACAACGTCTCAAATATCGATGAATTATATCCGCGAAATGAAGTAACCGAAACGACCACTGATTCGTTCTTTCCCTGTACAAGTTGTCCTAGAGAGATCGATCTTGCACAATCTTTTGTACTCTATTTTGCACCAGCCGTTATCCTATTAGCGCTAATCCTTTGCATTATACGATTACTTTATACGTTCTGTACATTTCGAAGGCAACAAGTGATTAGCACAACTCAATCATCGTCTTCTTCAACACAACACCACAACATTCATAGACATACTCGAAATGACGGTAAGTAATAGTTAAAATAATTTGGGCGACTCTAGTTAAAATAATAGTTAAAATAATAGTTAAGTAATAGTTAAAATAATGAGATATTTGGGCGATTCATATTGCATCGAATATACTTCTAGATGTTTCCATCTATCTTCTTAGATTTCAGCGTTTTCACTATATTAGCTGGCATCTCCATCGTTTCTTCTTTAGCATCTTTCTTCAAATTGCTATATTTTGACTCGACCTTCGAATCTTACACGGAGACTGTGAAAAAGGTTTTATTGAAGTGAGTAGATCATAGCATCGGTACACCATTGCCCATTTACGAGGGTATTTTTTTCACTCAAATATGACCAAGGTTATCCTTAATTGTTTGTGGTAGAAATGACATAAATAATACTAATTTTTGAAAAACCACCAACTAAAAATAGCTGCATAAAAATCTCTATGATATAATTCCAAACTTTTACATACAACTAAACCAAGTTCAATTTTTTTTTTAAATCTTTTTAAACTAATAAAATTATTAAGCGAAAAGTTTGTCAACTCTCTTAGATTGCTAATGGGAGAAATTTCTTCGAATGTTAGTAATATTCCTCTTTCATTTTTTAGTTTTTTTTTCTCTATTTGCTTCCGCTATAGTTAAATTTTTAAACGTTATTCGGATTCAATGAATAAACTAAACGATTTAGATATCATGCACAATTTCAGATGATCTCAGATCGATTAGATATCATATACGTGGATCGTTTGCGCATATCTTTATGCAAACACCACCACCCACCTACGAACAAGCACAAAAACATAGCGTACCTTTTGAATCACCTAACGATCCAGCACCTCCAGCTTATGCTTATGAAAACCCAATAAATATCAGAGATGAACATCCACCAACAACGAGGTGCTTTCAAATATTCAATCTTCTTTCTATATTTGCTTTGCATTTAACTAATAAGAGTGTCAGTTTTTAGGCGAAAAGCATATAAGTTAAGAAATGTTATAAGATGAAGCAGTGATAATCATAAATTGAGGTATTAATGTGCCGTTTTTAAACCTTTAGAAATATTCATTCATATGATTATGGGAACTATGAGAGTACTTTAATTAGAGTAATATGTGAATGATTCTATTCACGAAGTGATAACAGATGATAAGCTCATAAAATATAAGAAGAGAAAAAAAGAGTTTTAAAGGAAAAAAATCATTAAAATATCTATTCTATTCTGAACGATAGCGAAAACAAACAATTATATACGTTTGATGATGATGAAAAATTACGAAAGGAACTCTAAAAAAAGAATGAAATAAATGAGAAAAGGAAATCAGTTTTCATTATTTCTTCACAAAAATAAATTATAAGTTGAATTTAGAGCTGATATAATCATTTTGATCTATATATTCGTTAAGGTATGTAATCGCTTCAGGTAGTTTTTATCTAGGTACAATTTTAAATATTGATTCTTTAATTAAGTATAAGTTTATACATCGATATATTCTTTCTATGTAATGCTCATAGCATCAAACATTTCGTAACTAGTAAGTAATCCGTTTACCTCGTAAATAAAAATGTGAATATGAATGAAAGTAAAGAAAATATAAAATAATTTCACAATTCTTCGAGATTTATATTCTTGTTGCAAACTCTTTAACATACTCGTTTTCTTTTATTATTTCTCTAACAAGAGAAGCAAATAAACGCATCAAACTTTTCACTGAGAAAATAGATTGTTGAAGATATAAAATCGATGAGATTTAGTTGGAATAATGTTATGAAATTAGCAGAATAAAAGTTTTCAGCATTATATTCAATAATATACTTAATAATAATTAATAATATTTAAAAGATGATTCATTTGCAGCACTACGTCAACTATCAACGTTGCCGATATACAACCATCAACGAATATTTGCAACCAAAATTCCATAAGAAATACATCAAATGAAGGCACACATACTAATCGAACTGCTCCATCAACAATTTCATGAATACTATTCTTATGTATGAAATTTATATATTCTGCCGAAATATATGACAAATTTGCCTTTAATTGGAATAGAGATGAGCTACAACAATAGAGAGTTGAATTTTCTATCGATGATTTTGTTGACTATCAGATTATTTAATTCGATTGCTGAAAGTTTAGTTTTTAAAAGTAAACGTCAGAGAGCATTTGCATATCTAATGTATATGACAGATTTTATGATATATTCCCATAATTTTTTTCCACAATTTTTCAACTGTTTTAGTGTTATGTCCATATGAAAATAGGCAAATGCTGCAACTTTAAAAACTTTGAATGTAAACATTTTTATTGAAATGCAATATGAAAAATGTTTCAATGAAGTTATCATTTTTTTCGTGAAATCATTAAAAAATTTTTCAGTCTGCAATAGCCCTATATATAAATATCACTTTATATGAAAATTTAACTTCCGAATGGATTTTATTGGAAATATATTTGATGGTTTTAAATTACTTTTTTGGAGTATGAGCTTAGGAAATATCATGCAACTTTGATTACCAAACCTTTGGAATAAATCTTCTAAGCAACATAGGTTCAAGCGGCATAGTTTTGAATAGTTCATATAATGCGACCAAAATGTCAAGTCTAAGGTCGAGAAGGTCAGGCGGCCCCCGGGGTGATTTTCAGTATTGATGATGACTGCTTCAAGAATCATCCAAAGACCGTCATGTTGTTCGACATCTGAGAGAACCCCGCCCAAAGCNAAAAGACCGTCATGTTGTTCAACATCTGAGAGAACCCCGCCCAAAGCTTCACGTCGTTAACTTCCGCTACCCTAAGTAACACACCATTTATCGATGCGTTTCTGCAAGAAGGAGAGTGCTGCCGAACTGGACAGATAAATATTCAGTGTGAACAATCTATAAAGGATAAGCGTATTTTTTAAAAATTTTTTTGAATATTTTCTACCAGCCGCTCATGTGTCGTACCAGCCGATATGTCATACCAGCTATGAAAACCTTGGTAAAAGGAGAACCAAAACGCCCTGTTATGTTTAAAATGCTTATCAGTTAACAGTATAAATGCTCAGATATAAAATTAAATTTGAAGCTTATAAAGAGAGAATAATAAACCCAAAACAATATAAAGAAAACATAGTCGATTTAATGATAAAAATATAACGTCATAAATTGCTTGCCAATGTTTTTTTACCAGAAGTTCTCTATTTTAAAGCATATTTTATGAAAAGAACAATCAACAAAGTATAGAAAAATTTGGAATAAAATGAATCATTTCAAGTTCAGTTTGTTAACTGCATATTCTCAGCCATCTTGAAGAGGTAAAAGGGAGATGAGGTTGGTGGTGGGAAGCGAAGAACAGAGAGGTGGGGGTGAATGAATGACCAGAAGATGACCATTACTTCGTTATTCACATCCAATAAGAGAACAAATTTTTAACGTAAAGCTATGAATATTGCTAAATTTCAAAAGACGCTCAAAGAAATTTAATCATCGTATAGCAATAAATAATTAAATTCGATAAATGATCAATAATCATTCTACATCAAAACAAATCAAACAAAGTTTAAATAATGATCTTTGGTTTAATTTCATATGCACTATTTGTAATCCTCAACAATTTTATCGTTTTTATTGCAATTTATAAAATGTGTAATTTCATTGAAAGTTTTATTTAGTTAAGAACCAAGAAAATTATTTCTATAATTTCTAAATTTATGCACAATAGTTGATTACGGGAATAAAAGCCTCCTATGCATTACTTTTCATAAAATTTTTAGTTATAGCACTGAAGTTAGGCATATATGCAAACATACACTCTAGACACAAAATCAACGATAAAAAAACATGTCGCCGACAATATAATCGTTGATAAGTGGGAAAAAAATGGCGGAATTGTATTGATAAACGTGATTAATGCAAACGTCTATAGACAATGTTTGTAGAATAGAATGCAATTACGCCTATAAGCACACATGATCTGTGATGAATTAATTTGTCGAGTGGAATCGAAATTTACTTTCAATTTTCATTGCCAATTGCTTGCTCCCTGAAGATTCACTTTGCATTGCTTAAAACGATGAAAGATTGAAAAGATGGATGGATTTCTAAACGATTTTCTCAATTTTATAGATTTATTTCAGCCTTTCATAGCCGGATTTTGCGGCTATTACCTCTAAAAAAGGTGAAACTTTATTCAGTTTGTCGAAATTTTCCACGAAGTAGCCACTGAACTTGCATTTTCGATCGTTTTCCCACTTATCCGAAGTGTGAGCTGGTTAAAAATCGTTTAAAGTATGCAAATATTAGTTGTAAAGGAAACAAACTCCACAAATGTCAAAATAAAAAAGGAGGAAATGTTCGCAGAGATGATTTCAGGTTGTAGAGCACTCCATATACGAACAAAAAAACCGCAAAGCTCTGATATGTTGCATAAAAAACAATGAGACTTAGATTAGGTGAAGATTATGGCAGCAAATTGATCGAATATTTTTTGCCAGAGGCGCAAGTAAGAGGGGTATCGAAAATTATCGTAGAAAAGCCATGAATGGTCTGATAACCAAAACTTAAATCCTCAGCTATATTCTAATGTTTTCAGATCAAAAATTTTCTAGCCACTTCGGTAATCCAGCCAGTAGGTGTAGTTAAGTAGTTTTTGAAAGCCAATTTTTTGTAATACCACTTTTTCATACTCGATGACTTTCTCTGCATACATTTAACTATATCCTCGTCACATGCCAAGAATATCGACAACACCTGTGCACAGTATTCAAAAATACAATGATAATCTGCTGTGATGAAGTTATGGTAACATCATTACAGTAGGTAACGTCACCCACACCAGGCGGATGGTATGGTGGGCATACAGTATGTAACGATCACAAGCTCCTCAAGGACCCACTTAATAGCCAAGTGAAAAGCCGTAATGTCAAGGCCAGCTTACGGAAACTCAGACGCTACATACTTTCGCACCTATTGTAGATCATGAAGGAGCCTTCAGAAACCATAGCTGTTTATTTATGCTCGGTATCAACACTTTGAAGCGTCTCTTAGCAACCACTCGACTAAATGTGGCTTGATTCTCCACTGTTTCCAGGAACATTGCTTCCGGTTAACGGCAACCTTCTCTGTTGACTATCACATTCCGCGGCCACAAAAAATTGGCACTTGCGAAACGTTGGCGTCCTCCTAGTAAAAGATTTAACGCAACGTATTTTCGCTTTCTTTCCATAGGAGCGTTGAAGTGCCTTGCCTCAATCCTGGCACTAATGTAACCTAGGAAAACCCTTAAAACAATCACACTCCACCATAATTCATCCTTTGAAAATTCGGAAAAGTTTGGGAATTTGTTCGAGGCTGAGTTAAATGCAACAAAAACATTAATTGAAGCAAAGAATTTATTCCATATGTAATGTTACTCAATAAAAAGAACGAACTATTTTCGAAGAGATTTGAAATCTTAACAAAATTACGTTACGAACCACATCATACACACATAATTAATAATCAAACATTTATAAACGTATAAATTCATTTCGTATTTAAATATCAAAGCTCAAATCTTTTAGCGGCTTCTTCTCCACAATTATCATACCAATTAAACTTTCATAAAAAGACCTGGATGGAACCCGGAAGTGACTACAGTTTGCCTCGGCTATCGAGCGACAGCCTTCCGACCGCCTTTTATCTAAGACATATCCAAAACTGCTGAATATGACCCCAAACAGTACAGGAAGCAAGGCTGGGTTCTACATTGCCACTTTTTTGAAGGCAATTATATCATTTCATTTCCACTTGGATTTCCTCCCACTTGCGGTTTACCAGTTGGTTCCTTAAACTACTGGAGTACCCCACACTACACACACCTGCTACTTAGTCAATATTCTTCATCTTCCCTTACCCTGACAACAATAAATTCAAAGTTTCGACAACATAGCAGCAACGCCTAGCAAAAAAAAAAAAAAAAAAAAAAAAAACAAAAAAAAAAACAAAAAAACAAAAACAAACAAATAAGCAAAACATAAAGAAAAATATCCTCTCTATGGAAGTGCTCGTCTATCGTTAAACAGCGAAACAACAATATAAATTTGCATACAAATTAACACACTGATGATGTTACATCATTCATTCGCAAATACATTTGATACAACGTTAAGCTGGTGAAAAAATTTTCCAAATTGGCAACAACCACCTATTAGAAAATAACCCCAATTCTTCGTCACTCTTTGCGAAATAAACCTCAAAAAATTAAGGTGAGCCCTATCTCCTTCCGCTCTTATTCCCTCCGACGATTCTACAGAACAACGAGACGGTTTTCAGGGAAAAAATGGCAGTGAATCAACTTAAGGCATAGTTAACATTATTTTTGAGCATAGCTCATAGCATCGGTGAAACTTTTCAAAGGGATGTGGAGTATTGTCGGATTGGCTAAAATGTGAAATTATCTTAAAGCTTGGAATCCCTATAAACGCGATTGAGAACGAAAGAAATGACGAACAAAAAAATCAGCGAATGATCGAAAAACCTCCGAGGATGCTTACTCCTAGATGAAAGTTATTACCTTTTATTGCCTTCTTCACATAATGATAAATCAATGGAAAACTTGTAAATATAGAATAGTATTACGACAATTTTTTATGCACAATCAACTGAATTCGAAATGAATATATTGCTGCGTATGGCAAAGCAATTTTCAAATAAAACTTAAGCAAATAACACTGGTAGATCATCATCCTTCTCTAGAATATTCTTCGGCTGATCGGGCAAAAATATACCTTTCTCTTCCAACTTTTTCTTCTCATTTGCTACTAAATTCTCTGTCTCGGCACGATCCTTCTTCTTTTTCGCTTGAATTTTCTTCATTCTACAAAAAAAAAGGCAACGTGGAACAATTCTTCAACATTTCAAAAAAATGCTTTACACAATTTAGCGCATTTTGCTCAAAAAAAAAAAAAAAAAAATTTGCTAGAGCAGACAATTAAACTTCCTACAATGAAAAACGTTTATTAAAAATAGATTCGGCAACTGTTCCCGACTTATCTTTCATGAAATTGCAATAAAACATATCAAACACTCTAATTATCTCATGAAACGTTAACATAGTTCTAGTTGTCACCTTCAGAAGGTTAAAACTCTTTCTAAGAAACAAAAGATTTAAAATCGCTTCTGTTCATTAAAATGGCTTCTGCTCCTTTCCAGCTAGTGATAGAGCAAAGAAGCTAAAAAAGCACAGAATCGAAGAAACAGAGACATACATCAAAACACAGAAATCACCTCTACAGAACATAGCGTTTCATCTATACCTCTTTCATAAAGTACCACCCGTTTTTAACTGACAGCACCTATGCATGCAATTACCACTAACAAACACTGGAAGAAACTGATGTATTTATTAGTTTTTTTTTGCAGGAATCTGAGATGAAAATGGAGCTGAATTGAAATTAAGCAAAAAAATGCCGGAAGGAATCACACGCTTTTGTCGCTACAAAAAGGTCGTGACTAGTGCCACTCAAGAAACATCCACCAATACAGTGTAATCTAATCCTGGCCGAAAGTTTACCAGGAATATTTCAGAAACCAATTAAATACTTATTATCAAACTGCACAAGTTGGTTCAGTTCGAATGAGTTAGCTGAATGACTAAGAAAATGAAGCAACACAAACGAACCTATAGAATTCTTCTCGTTCCATTTCATCTAACTCCGTTACAATATACATCAATGTGTTTTCGATACGTGGTATAATCACTGAAAAAGCAACGTTACACATTCTTCAGCAATAAAGAATAGGTGAATTTTTTTAAATAACGAGTGGAATTTGAATAATTCTTTTTCAACAATGATTTATATTTAATATTCATCAAGAACATACCATGCTCGATGGCGTTGACACGTCTGTTTGTGACCTTAATAGCCTCATCCAAAGTGATAAAACAAGTTTGCAAAGTAGCCAACTCGACAAGCAACTCTACTGCCTTGCTGTAATTCTTTTTCAGCTTTGTGATACTTGCACCTCCTTTGCCCAATCCTGTTAAGTCATATGTATCCGGACCATCCACATAAGCATCAAATACCGGTAAGAACACACCTGAAAAATGTGTAAAACAATCAAATCTCTAATATAACTCAAATAATACATAACAAACCTAATAAATAAATCTCTAAAACGACTGCTGACAATGTAAAAGTGACCCAACACTATCGCTAAAACAGGAAAAGTTCTACGGCTCATATTATCGAATTTCTGCGGTGAAATGATTAGCTAATCTATTCGAATAATGCTTAATGAAGAATAACATACTACCCGATAGATTTGAAACGCAAAGTACGGAAAAGTTTTGGATTAAGCAAACCACGAGACTAGCAGAATCGTTCATAAACTTGCTTCGATATAAGGCTTAAAAAAGCCAAAAGATTCACCCATCGAGCATTAGAAGCATGACACACATAATGGCTTTACCAACTCAATTTGGATCAAAGCTTGCCAATGATACTGTGAATCCATAATGCTCAGTAAAACAACGTCATCCCCCTTATTTTGTCTACAATAAGCGTATATAATAAAATTGTCGAGAATATAAGAACGCCCTACGCACATCATGGAGTCCACCGTACCTTGAAATCAAAAGCTCGCTGAAATGATAACAGAGAATTCAAAGCTTTAGAAATCGAAAATTGGCGACCTACAGTATCTCCACAGTAAAATTACCCCCGACGACACACCTCCAACCTTAGCAGATCCCAAATCCTCTTAATGGAAATAAACTTTTCACTGAAAGACTAGGATCTGATTTTCCACAGGAATGCGCTTACATGGAAACAGTGGACAAGGAGAAGCCTTCAAGCAAATGGTTAAGAAACTTTAGTCCTATTTAATTCTCATGAGAAAATTTTTCTACGGGATTAAAAATTAATACCTCATCCAACTCGATTTCACAATAGAACTGTGACATCACTTAGGATGCGATATTAACAACTTTCTTCTTTTCCTTCATAAGAATGACCTACTGACATATCTAATCAGTTCCTTATGTCTTATTTAATGCACTGGTATGAAACTATTAATCTAACTACTCCCTCTCAGAATCCCTTCGAAAATTCACAACTTACGGGACTAAGTAATTTCAGATGAATCTAATATTAATCACGCAGTATGCCGACGTATTCCTAGAAAAGGGAAGTTCAGGAAAAAGCTGAAAAAGATGGTCAGGTTTGTGATTCAACAATGCCTTCAGGATCAAATTAATTGCAAAAACCTAACAATTAAAATAAAAGTGGAACGTGGACTATAGCTGCGATTATTATAAAAGTTTCAGAGATTATTTCATTGTCCAGAGACTGAAAAACAAAAACAATGCAAACTTTTTTGACAAATAAACAGAAATATTTGATAAGAGGAAAATTGAATTGCTTGATGAGTTGCTGCAAGTGAATAGACTTCATATGTGGTTATAAAGGATCATACAATGAAGTACAAACAAAGACATAGGAAAGGTAAAGATTCCTTCCGTCTCCTCCATCCCCCTCACACAATCACTGTTATCAACAAGAGGAAAGGCATGAACATGAAATCCACAATGAGCAAATTCATAGCCTATTTATAAGTTATTTTCATGATATTAAACAAAACACTCTACCGAACTGTTATTGATAATTGGAATCTATACTCGATAACAGGCAAACATCAAGTAAATTGTTGATAATAACTGCTTACCGACGACGTTTTCTCTCTTCATTCGAACACGATGTTGAGCGCGTGAAACGTTTTGTATAACGATATGCGAGAAGTCACCAGCCGCAAATTTTGCCTCCGCCAATGAGAAGCTTGCCTCACGCAGCACTTCACCCATTAAATTCTTGTTCTTAAAAAAAAAACGTACTCGATTAAAAACATCACTATTTACCTTTCAAACCTCTCTGCAAATATAATAAAAATCCTAAATAAAACCTCAAACTCCTAAGCCCCAATACTATTATTGCAAGAAATACCTAAATCGTTACGTACAACTCACCTCATCAACTCTAACGTATAGCTCTTAAAACTATACGACCATTTAATTATTGAAAAAAACTGCTCGGATCATTGTAGCTTGGTTGTGTTGCAGAAAATTCGACTCTTTTTTAAAATTAGTGTAGTCGCAACAGATAAAGATATACGCACTCTTCTAAAAGTATAAACAGTACTGAAAGAGACATTCGCAATTCGAAGAAAGTTGGTCACCTGCCAAGTTTTAATATTTCTATGAATGGGTCATGACTGACTGCCTAGCAGGATATGAACTCTCCATAATAATGCAAAAGACGAAGAAGCAACCAAGCAGACATCTAAATGGATTACTACATCGGTCATCAATAACAGACCACTCCACTAACCCTTCACTAAAACTACCTCTACCAGTGAGGCAAAATTAACGCTGGAAAAAATATTCAAACTGTGAGTAAATGACCATCTCAAACGCGGTCAAGTAACAAGATGACCATAGGGCATAGTGACATTGCAATCTGCTCAATACACATACTAAAATTGTTTGCACTCGAGATTTTTATAATTGCTTTATTAACCCTCAACAATGTTTCAATGGGTTTATGTTGCATGCTCACGAATATATCAAGTGTTGCGTGCGTATGATATCTGTAAAAATCAATGACCTCTCGTTGTATAAACTTTTCAATATTTAGTGCTCCGGAGGAGTTGAAGCAATGGAATTAATCGTAAGCATGAAGTGACCTAATAAAAATCAACCCAATAAATAACCATTAAATCGATAACAACTCATTCACAACTTAGCATTAGAAAATATTAGAAAGCATAATGCTTATCGTCACGAAATACCTGCAACGAGTGAAAGAATAAAAGAGAAAATATAAAGAAGAAAAAACGAACTTCGACAATTTTGCCAAGAATCGAACGGAATCGCATATTCAATGCATCGGCTTTCTTTTTTAACAAACTGTGCCCCTTTTGTGCAGCCTTTAGACGTGTTTTCATTAATGTCTGTGCCCTGCAAATCACAACGATTTCATATGTTCAACTATGTGGGTGAGCAATCGAAATCACGCGGAACTGATTGAAAATGCAATACTTACACCTAAATTTACTTGTTTTCTATCCAGTAGCTGATGTTGAAATGAAAAAAAAAAAAACAATACAGCCATTTGCTAAGAGCAGTTGGTTGCACTAAAGTGGGGCTTACAACGTAAAAAGGCAATCTAATTTAACCTTCATATGACTTCCAAAGACTTTGCACGAAATTTGCAAAGGAATAAAAAATTATTGAAATTCAAATTGTTGCGTTTATAGAATCATATGAGGTCAAAATTGACAACAAAACTCATTCGTATAGAACATATCTGCTGACAAGAACTATTCAGAAATCTTAAATTTTCTGAGAAATACACCTGACTTCACTTTAATATCTTTTATTATTAACAAAATTCACCAACATCTTCTCCAATGGTTAATAACCTTCGTACCACTCAAAAATTCAGATTTAATCATTTCAGAATTATTCATATTCGACGACAATGAAGAGTAATATTTATTTATCTACGAATTATACGGAAATAATTGCCTAAAAATTTCAATGTAATAATAAAGCGACATACATTCGAGATGGGAACACCGCAATACGATCTTTGCCTCCTCCAGACATATTGGTCGATTTGCAAGTCTGAAGGTATGTCCCAACTAGAATATTTCATCAATTAGTGCAATTATTATTCGATGGGATCTAATAAATGGCGATCACATTATAGAATTAACAATACATAAAATTTTATGAATCATTCAAACGCAACAACTAAATCTGATCCTAGAAACGTAAATTAAACGGAAAATAAAGCATAAATAGTGAACGCATCTGCACAGAAAAAAATCACTCAATATCAACTCTACTGCTAGTAAATGGGAAAACACATCGGTCAGTCCTCAAAAAACACCCTCAAATAGTATATCACAAAAGCGATAAAATATGATAAAACAGAATTTCAATCTGCCTTAACCCCGCGATGCATCACTAACTGAAAATCGGAAGTTTTCAGTAGTCACATATACATCGGGAGTGTATACTCGATGACGAGTATATGAACACTTTCCATTCATAACTAAGTATTCGCCTGAGCACTAAGGAATAGCAAAAGAACACAATGGTGAAATATAGATGTTCGTAGATGAAAAATACGGAATTCTTTTGTCAGATGCAAAGGAGAGAAAACCTGTCGCTTCTAGAATTCAGGCAATCACACGACTGGCTAAACTTTCTCCCTGTGGCTATTATGTGAAGCACAACATTAACCCCATACAAAACACCAATTTTCTGCTCATGCAATGTGTGCTGCGAACAAACTGAAGACCAATGATCGATCGAAAAAAACACCGCATGTGCCTTATATCCAGGCAAAAGGCGCGAATTTGAAACTGCAAAACGTGAACACTTACCACCCTCCCGAGGTGTGATAGACCTTCTGTAGTCTTTAAACCCGCAGTTGCGCTAAGCATGTGGGCCTTGGTCCTTGCATTGGCAGCAGCCATAAATCCTCCCCTTGTGGAAGTTTTGACCAGACATATACAAATGGAAACTTCCGTTATTCGATAACAAAAACTGGTCGAAACCGCCGTAGCTTCCTTTCAACTTTCCTTCGAAAACGGCTAAAACCGCACGCCTATTTTTACTCTTTTATAAGCTCCCAAACCATAAAATCCAATTCTACGAACCAACCCTTCTCCCCCCCCCCCTCCTCCTCTCTCCTCCACACCTTCCATCATTGTAAACGGTGGCTTCGAAATTAAACAATAGAATGAGAAGCACTCTATAAAGATTTATTTGTACTTGAAATAAACATGAATGATGACAGCCTTATGACAGTTTCGAGAAGATATCCACATATATGCAATGTATATAAAACAACGTCAACCATCATGCAACGCTTCAAAGATTCTGCATAGATGAATTTGAAAGGACGAATTAAAGGTGAGTGGCAAAAGATTGCTTCATTACTAGAAACTATAGAAATCGAGTTGTGTGCTAGAAGATCGACTCCAACATTTATTATCCTGAAAATTCATCCCTGCAATTGGTCAATTTTCTAGAAAAATGTTTGTCCTATATGGAAGGCTCGGGGATAATCATCTCTCAGGCGAAATGGAGAATTAATTAAACTGCTGTACATATTAACCTCATATGTCTACTTGGCCAAGAACGAGAATGCTTGTTGCATAGAACGGCTCTTGCAATGCGCCTACATGATTCGAAATGAAGAGCACCTAATACCGTATGTTAAGTGAAGAACCCCCCCCCCCCCTCCCCTTTCCATATGGGGGACGACTAATGACCAAATTGAGTGCGAGGAACGAATCCTGGAAAATATCTAATGAAACACAAAGAAAAATTTTGAGTCCGAAATACCTATATATTAAAACAGCACGAATTCAGTACTCTTTTCATTGGCAGATCAAGAATGGTGTTTAAAGAAGCACAACAACAAAAAATGATCAGACAGAGAATCGCACAGTTCATATTTGCAACATCAAAAATGGAATGAATTTTTGGGTAAAATTCATTGCAATGAATAAATATATAAAGTAGATAACATAAGTGAGTTTATATATCATAAGAACTCAAATATACATACAATTACAACAACACCCAAGAAGTGTATGTGCATTACACTATAACACCTAATCCAAATTAAAGAGGTACATAACGACCCGATTGTATTGCCTCACGCAATAAAGACTCTCGTTGCTTAGCAGTTTCGATTAGCTGCTTCAACTGAAAAAAAGAACGGCATTATTTAGAACACCACTTGATAATATTCGCAACCCTCAAATACAATTGGAATATTCAATTAAGGCCCCTTTCCTCACTTAAGGTGGAATGTTGCACTAAGTAGGTGCACTTATTTGCAGCCATCTGAAAATAAGCATGCCGCTGCTCAGCGAAAGAACTGCACATTTTGTATCATAGAAGAATATTCACTTCTCAGAAGCCATAATGGATTCCAGTCGAAACAAAAATTAGAAATATAAAATGCTCTGGTCAAAAACCGAGAAAAAATTGCGTGAATATAGCTACCAAGGACGAAGATAAATGGCTGATAAAGAAGTGTTTAGGTAATTGATTTGAACGCTTTGAGCAAGTGATAAGTGTTAATAAGTCGTTCATAATAAAAACTGATAATCGGTAGATATTCGAATGTTAGGTCAGCAAATGTGTGTAATTTTGGAGAGATCACGACCACATGTCTCCAGGCGAATTATCAAATAGACGCTGGGAAAGTTAGCAAAATGCAATAAAAACAACCTAACTGATCTAAATCAAAATAAATACAAAAGCATCTACACTTACTTTCAGCTATTCGCCATTGATAGATAAATAAAACAATAAAGCATTAGTAGACTTTGAAGAAGATACTAATCTTAGATCGCTTTCACTTACCCTTAACCAATATGATGACATTTCATCCTCAAACATGACATCAGCGCCGACTTTGCGCTATGGCGCAAATGACATGGCACAGCCACGCTGTTTTCAGCTGCCGTTGCATACATATACTTTTGGTAAATGAAACCATACTCTCTTCGATCTATCCACAGGTGTTAATATTCACGCTATCGAAAATTTGCATTAAAAAGCAAACTCTGTGATATTCTATCAAAGCAAACAAATGAACCAAAGAAAGACTCACTTCACTGAGCCGAGCTTCACATCTCTCCGCCTTTCGCTTATCGTTGAGCGCCTCTCTGACTTCATTTGCAAGTCTTTCGAAATCCACAGAAGGAGGACGATATGTACGGCCAACGATCTCACATTCATTCTGGAAGCTGATTATCCTTGTACTAACAATAGAAAGAACAGGGCGCAAGAAAAAAAAGGTTTAAGTAAGGGTCTGAAGGTGGAAATATTGGGACCCAAAACAAAACGAAGAGAACAGGCGTAATGCCCTTCGCAAAATTCACTCACAAATGCAACACTTTGCTAATATCTAAAGTATTCAACATAAAAGAATATTACTCTGTATTGAAATTCAATCCTCATCAACAAACGTCGCCTTTGTTCGATTCTCAAAAAATGATAGAAACAAACTTTAAAAAATAGAATCGAAATGAACTCTTAACCTAGATAAGCTCAATTTATAGAAAGGAAATTATAAGCGTCAAGCATATAAGTTCGACAAACTCATAACGTTTTGCAGAATAAAATAAATATAAATAAGCAAATTTGCATAAGTTGATTACAGTCACAACGCTTTAACATTCATGTCAACTATCAAATATTTCAGCTGAATTTGCAATTATTATATGAGCCATTAAAAATATAAACACTATCCCATCTAAAAAAAAAGGTTTCGTGGGGTAGAAATGAAAAATCAGTAAGTGGGAAACGATTTTCCCCCCAAAAAACATGATACGACGAAGTGGTTAACCGAGTTAGTACGAACTGTGCATGAAAAATGTAAGTCAATCAACTTCAATACAACCGGCGGAACCATAGATCTAACATTTATAATGTTTACTGAGGTTTTTGTGGAGGTAAAAAGCAAACAAACAAATAAACAGATAAATAAATAAATAAATAAATAAATAAATAAACAGATGAAATAAAAAAACAACCATTGCTTGTTCCGTTGCACGATTGGCTGCAGTAACACATTCGGCAATAAGTTTAGGAAATCCAGTTCGTTGCTCTAGAAGATCAAGCAGAGTGCCATCAACTTTCTCTTCGAGCTCTTCTTTTTCCACTTTTTTTGCCATTAATGACTGAGATGAATGCTCTGCAATGTATATTTTTACATTCCAATTTCAAGCAAAATTCTATGCGCTGGCCAATTCTACAAATATTCAATCTATTAATACGATGACTTAAAAAATTTCAGTCGACTCTTTCGATGGATTCCGTTGCCGGGAATAAATCGATCGATCTTGCGGACATTAAAAGATTATTTTCATTTTGATATAAAGGTTATTAATAAAAATCCTATCTAATGGAGTCCACAATTCGCGAGTAAACACATCAAGACTTGACTTGAAATCTCAAAGGCAATGCGCACTGCCATAAAACATGTTGTCGATCTCACTTCTAATAGCCTAAATGAACGTGCTGAACGGGTATACTCATATATAGCAGACCAGTAAGTTTCTAATATTCTCTTAGTTCACACCTGAAAACTTACCTCATTTCTATAATAGCAATAAATATTCATAGAACATTTGAATAAATTCTTTGAATTTAGATGGAGAACGACACCACTGAAGATCCTCAGAGTGCTGCAGAATAGGGCTGATGTGACTGATTTGTTCTTCCAGTAAGTAAGAAAAGTAAGACATAGACTGGGTGGGTACAGGAAAGAATTTGGGGAAACGCTAGCTGCACTCAGCTAAATAGGCTATAGAAATGGGTAATACAGGCATAACTTATTCTGAATAAATCATTGCAACTTGTGGAATATTAGGATTTGAAGATAAAATTTATAATGTTGAGAATCCCCTCGCATAATTTTATATATGGATATGACAAACTGAAAAAAAAAATTAGATCATTTTCATTCAGCAGACGAAATTCAACCGATATGGCAAATATTCAATAACTGGCCAAGTGTTTATTCAGGTCACTCTGAGCGGGAATGGAAAACAATTTAAGAATGCCAACTCACTCTGGCTGGTGTCTTGCATTTTTGATCGAGATTGACGACTAGTACTTCGTTCAGTTATAGAAGCCTCTCGGAATCTTTGTTTGCCAATGCCAGTTGCGCCACTGAAACGTCCGGAACAACCCAGTAGAACTTTTTATACCTGCAAGAAGCTCTAAATACTTCCATAATAATCTGTGCAAAAGCAAGTATTTTTAGTTGTAGTGATGCCTATAGATAGGAATTTGGTTAAACTGAAGAAGAGGAAAATCTAGGTAAGAGATGTAAAGTTTATAAAAATTGCAGAAGTGACAGCAACCTTGAGTTCTTGCAAATTCACCACTTCAGGTCACGCTTCAGTGGTTTCAACCTCGAAACCTAAACTGCTTTTAAAGTCTTTGTGCACATAGACGAAATTAATTACACATGAAATCAGCTAAGTCTCCTATACTAACAACCAATTTTTCAATACATATCAAGTGAAAATTTTACGTGAAGTGGAAGTGAAAGTGAAAATCAAGTGAAATAAGTCACAAAAGCTATTCGATTCAACAATTTCAATCGTGCTATTTAAAATACCAAAACCTCAACGTTCAATACTCAATCCTCAATCTTAGTGCGCTACCTTAACTCAGCAGCTCGAACTTCATGAACCTCTACACTGGAACTTCCGAATAGCACGAGGTCTACGACAAGAAACACAACCAACCCACTAAGGACAATAGCCGACCAATGAGTGCCACCCGAAAGTAACGAACAGCATCATATAGAAAACAACGCTTTTGCATAGTTATTTTCAAAATCGGAATACGCGCGAATAAATTCAAATGGTTTGGAGGATTGATTCACCCGTTATAACAGAGCATACAGAAACAGAGAAAAAGACAGCGGCAATATTACGGGCATGAGTACATAGGCTTGATGCTTCCGATGAAAACTCTGGAATATTGCCAGAAATGATGAAAATTCTGGAATATTGCCAGAAATGATGTGAAAATGTCAAAATATGGAACCAACCGATATATTCTGGTCATTGAAAAAGAAACAACACGATCACCGAAATCGAAAACAACATCTCAAATGTGCACCCACCCAAACCCCGAGTCCAGCAAAGCAATCTTTTGCCTACCTACAGTACCCCACTCATCTGCCTCAAAGTAAGGTCCCGAACCCGTTGCCCTTCGTATGGCCTGCCTCATCCCGTTGTGCACATACCGTCAGAACGGTTTGATTGCAGTTGTTAAAGTCGAATTACATATAGTGGTAT
Source organism: Baylisascaris ailuri (assembly GCA_022845575.1). Classification (NCBI taxonomy): domain Eukaryota; kingdom Metazoa; phylum Nematoda; class Chromadorea; order Rhabditida; family Ascarididae; genus Baylisascaris; species Baylisascaris ailuri. Next base: position 49,495 of record JAAVTS010000629.1, read on the forward strand.
CGATTACGTGGTGATTTGACAGCATTGCATCTACTCTCAAAAATAACAATCTCTGCAGTTGTTTTATCGAGCAATATTCTTTAGATTAGAGATATAAATTGAGGAGACTAATAAATACACCAAAGTTTTTATTTGTCATTAAAACTTCGATGTGTTTATCTCCTCTCTTATCACTAATGTTTTCTCCATGAGTAATTACAACAAATATCACTCATTCAGTTATCACTTCAATTACAGTAAATCGTATTTCCGTTTGTGGGCTACCAATTTGTAAATGGAAGTACCATACTAATTTATTTTTCACATCCTAATTTGAAATATATTTCATGGTCGATGTGATAGGCTCATCGATTTACCTATTAAAAAATGCGGAAATTTTTCAACCCGATTTGAATGGCCCATTGAAGCTAATAGTTTTGAGCTGTTGCGCTAATACAATGCAAAAATGAATTATTTTCGAAAACAATAATTATGAGTTATCGATACGCAACATTTCTGCAAATTTCGAAAAACTCTTAGTGGGATATCTAATGAAAAGTTCGCGAACTAGTTCACGAAGTCTTCGGTTCATTTATTGAAAGATTTTGGCCCATTTTCTTCGTTTTTCAACTTTTTTATATCATCCATCATTGAAATTTTATTACCGAAAATTTTTCTCTATATTCGCATGGATTCTATAAAGTTGATTTACTACGTTTTATATGAATATATCAACTTCAGCGAGAACACTGGACATATTTCATATAGCCAATATGCTTAATTAGAACACCGGCTCAACTAACATGAAGTTAAAAAGCACAATGCTGTAAAATAAGAATTTCCACCACGTTTCCCAATTATCCCAAATCACAACTTTGTAAACTTTTCATTCACACTGACATCTATGCCGTAGGTTTGCCTGCATCGTGGTCTCATTCTTCTTTGGTAGAAAATGTTGAATTAGAAGAGCTCCAAAGGTGAAAGTCGGTGGATACTAAAATCCTGATCGATTTTCTCACGGAATGACTATGACGGACATTACACAAATATCTAATGCCAAAAAAAACCATTTAGACTTAGATTTCTTGCCAGGCCAATGGGATCTGAACATAGGTAGGGAATTTTTTTTTTTTTTTTTTTAAAGAAAGCTTCATTATTTTATTGTTCTACTTTGAATATTCATGAAAGCGTTTGATAATTTTGCATACTCTCATATGTCATATTTATTATTCCTCTAGAAGACATATCCCAACTATGTTTTATTTTTCACTGAAAAAAAATTATTTAGCTTATTTCAATTAATCAATACGAATTAATCGAATTAAACAATCATTTAAACAATACGAAACAAAATTTAAACAATCGAATTAAAAACAATCAATACGAATCATCAATAAATAACCTTCGTTAAAGTGAAAGTATCGTATTTGCTTCAATATAACCCACCCCCTTCCCTCCCAACAAAGAAACACGAAAATTCTCGCAGAATAATGTTCAGCTACATATGTAATAGTGAAAAATAGGGTAAAGTTCAGCTCGAATCAATGCTGTTCTAGGCAAAAAGATGTACAGAAAAGACAACATATATGCAATGCATGGCAGTCTTGAAAAAGTCGCCGAGACAAAGGTTTGGGCATTGCCCTTCAAATCGGTCTCGTCGCGAAGTGGGAATCCCATACCACATTAGAACATTCTTGAAAGACTCTGGCTGGGAGCTATCTTTCCGGGGCGGAGACTGTGACATGAAAGTCTAGGAACTGCTCCATGATGGAGTCCCTATCGGAGGTCGGAGAACCCGCGCCACACCACCGCCAACCATCGGAAGAAGATTATATTGTTAAGCATCTGTCGATAGGATGGATATAACTATCACGCACAATCAATCGTTCATAATGCGATCCCTGCAAACCTCAAGACTTGAAGGATAACTCCCATAATTCGAAGGTCCCCACTAAGGAAGAAAATGAAGGCTTTAACAGCAGCACGTGAAAGTAATAAATTCTCAAGAAGTTATTGAAAATCTATTAAAAACATAAAAATCCGAGTATTTGTCGTTTATAAATTTTATACAAAAATTAGTTTCTTCAAATGTTGTCCAAGTAAGACAAAAAAGAATCAAACCTATTCATACAAACAAAGCAAATTCAATAAATAAAATCAGAAACGAAAGATTTTTCTTTTCTGGAATTCGAAATACTTCCAACGATTAAGAAATCCTACTTTTCAATTAGCCACTTTTAGCTTACCTATTCGTTGGCAATCATAAACAAAGAATGCTTATTTACAGTGCAACAGCACTGATAAAAAAACAACAACAAATGAAATACGGAAATGCAGGAACAAAAAAAAATATACGATGAAATGAAGCAACTATCCGATAATGAGTGGAACTTTTGCTAATTAATGTTCAGTGAACACCTTTCTTGAGGGAATTTCCCTTTCGAACTTCATTAGAAGGCACAAAATAAAGATATATTTGAAGTACTAAAGTTGCAAACAGGATGGATCAACATAAGGATGTGCTCTTGATTTCAGATCACGGCGATGTTGATAGACGAAATGATAGCTGGTGAAACATGCCTCACACATATGTACCGGATCTGCGGGCATTTCATCTCCCTCAACGATCCATCTATAACATATGTACACATAATTCCCAATTACTTAAATAATTCTAAATATTTTACTGCACTTTAAATGATTGAACTCTAAGTAAATCCAATATGAGTAAATCCAAACTTCAAGTATGCAAATGCTATACCTTATATCACACACTGGAGTCCACCTCTGTATAACATCCCTGATTTTATCAAACTGTTGCGTCCTCATATTACTGCAGCTTCCCTCTTATTATTAAACAAAAGCGCAGTTAAAATAAGGGTTTTGAGAGAGAGGCGGCCTGAGGAAAGGGAGGGAATGGATTGGTGCTCTTGTAGAAGATAGAGTAGTTCGCTCTAAAAGCCTAAAAGTTTCCGCATTTTAAGCTTCTGAAACAATAAAAAAAAAACTAATCTAGCATCCAAACAGCTGGTCCAACAATCTACCACGATTTACAACAGAATTCACGGCAATAAAGAATTAGCTACAGCACTTCTAACTGGAAGGGGACTATGCTTTTTCTAAAAATAATTTCGAAACGATCTTACTGGGCAGTATGTCGTCGACAAACTTTGCAATTATGTTCAAAACTCGTATCGGAGAGCATCTGAGGGAACGATAATGGGTAATCCTGGGCATCCATAAGACGCAAATCCGTGAAATAGAACACATGTTCGCAACTGCCTTGATGTACATATACATACGGATATCCAAGCCTACACACCAAATCTTCCACCTGTAAACACATCATCCCACATAACAATACAACTACCTAAGCAATTAGGTACTGTAGGCTGATACTGATGTTCACATTGCAATAAAATACACGACAGGAGGAACATTCGTCATTCGTTATTGTTCTACATACTACCGTACGGCATTAAATAAAGACCACGACAACGACTACTAGCCCTAAACGAGAAAAAGAAGAGGACATATGTCGAAAAGGATCTTCATTTAACGTCACCTGACTTCCTACCACTTCAATAAAAAGAAAGAAAAACTCCCACAATCGTAAGGTAATGCAGTACGACTAGAATAAGTGAATGATATGTGGTGCACTGTTTTTGGCCCTTCAAGTAAAAGGCTTTTTCAAAATATGAATCCATCCTTATAGATTTACAACGACTTTAATAGGTAAAACCTCATGTCAATAACAGCAGATATAACAATTACTCTAAAAATATATAAACTTCTATATTGAATGTTCTTCGAAATTGTCTTATAAAAAATACCTTTATATCAATAATATCCTTCACTTGCACGGGACCAAATTGATCTTTCTTCTTCTCCATCCATTTTCTTATTGGTCTGAAATAAGGAATAAGTCGAATCACAAAAATCAGCCTTATTTAATTCACTATTAAAATATGTGAATAAAAATATGCAAGAAGCACCACAACTCAGCTCAAAAACAACAATATTGCTGCTGAGAGTGAAAAATGGCCGAACGATGAAATAAGCTGCCCTCCAGTTGTGCTATCACCATTCCTAGCAACATATTACCAGTCAAAACAGATCAGCTGGTTGCTAAGAATTAACCGTTGTACCGTCCACAAGAGGTGAATGGTCTCCTTTTTTATGTCAAAAACAGCACCAAACATCATGGGCAATTTAACTGGCTGTAAGTTAGCAAGCAAACCACCCATCGTCCATTATGCATATTGGCAACACAAACGATTCGGAGCTTATCACAGGTGTTCACATTCAGATCCTATTGTTTTCCTTATGCACAATTTCCACCCTTTATGCCTATCAATTCAATATATCACCTGCTAAAACCTACTTCTTCGAAAGAAGTGATTTAATAAGCGTTGAAATAAATAAATGAAAAAGCGTAGTTTAGAGTTACAAAACTCTTGCAAAAATATTCAAAAAATACATCGAATATGGGCCTAAAATGTGCTGTCCTATTTGGTCAAAACTAGCTTTAACAGTTCTTGATCAAAAAATTTCACTCTAGCCCGCATCCCTTGGCTATAAAATTTACATATGCAAATTCTATGGCACCTTTGGGTGGCAATAATTCAAGAAGCAAACGGCCGATTGGGACAAAATTGTGATGCGACAGCTTGTACTACAGCGACGAATTGCTACCTCTGTAGTACATGTAGTAATACTCAACAAACAGAAAGAGTGATGCATACAAAAATCAGACAGATATGCACTGATTAGACATCGCCATAGCGCATTTTTACTTAAATAAAGCATGCGAATGACTGTAAAAACGATTGAGGCAACTACCGTATTCCTCAGTTTATAGTCCCAGAGACTAAACTGACCGCAATTTTCGAGATCGACGAAACGCTTATGAACAAAAATATGAGGAACTTGAGAATAAAAATATATTAATCGAAAAAAATCGAAGTAAAGGTGAGATAAAAATAATTAAGTGAATTCAACATACAAGGATATATCGATCATTGGTGTCATTTTTGATGTATCCAATTGCGAAAGTGCATGTTCCGATACGTAGAAATGTTGTGGCACATAGAAAGTATCATGAATGAACATAAATGACGATGGGTATTTGAACTGAAATTTGAGTTCCTTAGGTGAGTGGCTTTCCATTCATACAGTGAACTCAAAATGCTTCCAGTACAATCGTAATTACATTAAAAAATACAATGTTTGTGCATAGAGAAGCAAGGCAAAATTACACACTATATTATCTCCTACCCAAAAAGTTCTTAAGTTGTTATACAGAAAAGAAAGAATCCTTAATGAATTTTCATTGATGTATTTTCTCTTGGCCCGAAGCTGCGAAATTCTAAACTATGGCTTATTACTTTTTCATAAATTCTTCACTTATAAATCTTAGTCCTATGAAAGGACTATTTCCCCTCCCCCTCCCCCTCTCCTGTTTCCTTTCCTCCTTCCTCTCCATTGCAGATGGGTGCCCTTGCTACCACATGAGAGAAAAATGTCACACAAAACGATTTCGTAGAACCTACATCATTTTGAGCTCAAGCATAAATGCACTTAATTTACAGTAAAAGCAAGTAATTCAAAAACCTCGTTAGCGAGCTCTCAAAAATGCCTCAATATTTACTATATACAGTATGAATAACCGGCCAACAAGTCACTCCCTATCGATTTCACGCATTTTCATCTTTTTATTACATAGTGACACATTAACAATGTTTGCCACCTCCGTCTCATTCTAATCAATTCAAGAGTTTAATCCTCGGGCAGTGAAAGACCATTATTTAAAAAAGAAAAAAATCTAACAAATAAATCGAAGGTACCTTATTTAAATCGGTCAATTTTGGAGTCATTTCAACCACATCCATAGTTGCACCATAATCAGCAGAACATTTGAATAACGAATGCATTTCAATAAGAGTCGTTGCACCCCTCAAGCGAAATCTCCAATACGGTTTGATCTAAACAATGATAGACACCGCAAATAAAGATTCATTTCGAATAGAACACCTACATACCTGGTGATTTAAATAAAAATTATTTCAACAACCATTGATAAAATAAAAATAAAAATAAAAACAACAAAGATCTGAAGGGAATTTTTTGTTAGGCCAAAAAGCACAATCCGAGAAATCCAAAGATCTCAGCGGCAATGGGCACTTGTGACTAGTGCAATAAATGGAATCGATTATAGGAATATGGATACTAAACATTGCTGCTACCATACCCAAAGATATGAAGTGCAATTGACTATACCGTTGTTAGAACCTCAACCATCTTTCATTTGCACCCGATACAATCATCGACCAACAAGCCTACTAAAATAAAAGGAAATACAAAAAAAAAAAAATTACTCGAAGTGCTCTCCTTTCGTATGGTTGTGGGACATGATTGTATGGTTTACAAATAACCAACGTCACAACAATATCGTTGATGGTCGCTGGTTCAATAGTCTCAGGGATTCGAGTATGGTACATATCCTATAACCGAATCATTGAATAATACGTAGTTATGGCTAAAAAATTTACTTGAATTTTTATGAGAGAGTATCATTCAACCATCTATAATGCCTCTAGCATCACTTAACGTCTATATAGCATATATCTTCCAGCCGCATAGACTAATGCCATTCAACAGATTGTTAAATAGATGAAGACAAAAATAATTAAATAAACAAATTAAATAAAATAAAAATAAAACATTTCAAATTCCCCATGAAGAACACGAGTAAATATTACTCTCGTAAATTTTAATCTGTAAATAAATTAGATATTCACTTCCGGATACCGAGAAGAGTTTCTTTTTGATCATCTTTATTTCAATAATATCGAATAATAATAACTCGAATGGATAAAAACAATAACAAAATAAACAAACATTTTCAAAGAAATTCGTATATTTGAGTCTCCTCGTCGTTTCAAACGCTAAATGTTGTATTTTACTGCGATGTTGCAATGTCTTCTCATCCGCACTGCAAATATCCACTTAATTCAATAAAAATAATATTAATATGCCTTTTTATCGATATGTTTATACAAAAATTTATTCGAATAACCGAAATTTGAAGGGCAGAAGGTTTAAAAAAGGAGTGACTCAATAAACCATACCTGAGATACCCATATAATTAGTACGACAGTAGCAAAACTATTAGAAAATAAGCCACCTTAATCTGAATAGATATCCCTCTGAATAAAAACCCCATATTGAGAATCACGATAAATAGATCTGCCGAGGGCTTACATTCGAGTAAATACGGTTTCCATACTATCGATTACAATATGATTCAAAGAGCACGTTTCATATACTTAAAAATGACAACTTTGGAGCGTTTGTATAGTTCGTTAAAGAAGACGGATAGGCAGGGTTAGTTCATGTATAAGAATGCAAAAGGAAGCCCTCAACCATCCACTAAGCTCAACTTAACCACAAAAGTATTAAAACTGATGAATTGGCTCAAACCTTTTGCTGAAGTATCTCTTAAGTTAGCTTTGATACTCTCTAGACTATGACTCAAACAAACGATATCATACCTATATCCCTCTCTTGTCCTCCAAACGGGCCTGTATTTCAATATTATGCTGAAAGTTTTAATACTTTCTGGACTATTAGATAAAGCATCCACATCGAATGAAAAAAAAACTAGTGGCGTGAATCGGCCATGCTAATAAGAAATAACAATATCAAGAGAATTTAATTCAATTAAAACCTACGCAACATCGTTTGTTCTCTTGAATGGTTTCTTCAACGGTTTAAACTTCTCGAGAACCTTTGCACGAATCCTGAAAATATTGCCATATTCTCAAATGTTATATTGGCTAAGCTATATAAAGAAGTGATAAATAATAATAAACACTAACGTACAAAAGAATGGAAATGATTGAATAAGAGTAAAAGTTTCCACTTAAATTAAACATATAATTTTAATTCCACGAAAAAAAGTCCTCAATAGTTCATATAACAAAAAAAAAAAAAAAAAAAATCTCTACTCTTATCAAATGCAGCAATATAAACCCAACAGATTAAGAAGAATTGAATAAACCCGAATGCACTCATTCCACCCTTACCCATCAGCCGAGTCCTATACCATCACTTAAATCATTCAAGTGGGTATAAGTGAGAAAATTGGACTACACGCCAACAGATAGTTTAGTGGATATATACTATATTATTCTAATTGCATGTGTCAAAATTCAATAGAGATATTATACGTTTGGAAATAGTCAACAATCGTTCACCTAACACAAAGTTGGTACGTATTGTGAGTGTTGACCACTTAATATTCGATAAGATCAGATCTCATACTAGAAGAATTAATATTTTGCATAAATTATCTTAATTAAGTATTCTTCTCCACTGAACTGAATATTTTCCCTCCATTAAATCATTAGGCATTTTAATCTACAGAACCTATTGGAAAGATTGGAACAATAATAATTACATATAATTACTTTAGAGTTTCCAAACGCGTCACAGCTGGTAGATCCTCTGTTTCGACGTTTCGACGAAAAAATACGTCACGTTTACTCTTTTCTGCTAGATCTTCCGCCATCCTAAATCAATCATATTATCTAATACAAAATTTGTATTCATCAATATAATCGATTTAAATTAAAAATAAAATTTGGATTGCATACAAATATATGAATTCATTTCGCATTTTATCAATTTTAAGAATGTGATTTAGTGGAAAATTTCCATAATTTTTACGATTCTTTTTATTTCCTTACGAAGAAAAGCAAAATTTCATTGCTAACTGAGAGAGGAATGCTCGATCCATTTTCTCTGGTTTATAACAAAATTCATAATTTTTTTCGAATATATGAAAGATGCGAATAAAATGTACCTATTATAGATGAAAGTTGACAAGAATATAAATAATGCAACTATTTTCAAAGTTCAATTGAATAAAGTGAAACACTGTTTCATATTTCATTGCAAAGCGTCCCACTATCACATATTAGACCACCCGCAGAATCCATGATTGCTATTCCAAAAATCAAAGACAAATGATCAGAAGCAAAACTTTCAAGGGATCTACCTTCTTGAAGAAATTATCTCACCTGAGAGAAGCAAGAGTAGTCTTCGCCTCACCAACTGGTATACCAAGTTCAACAATTCCGTGAATTCGTTTCTCATCATCACGTTCCAATGGTTTATCGAATGCGGCACCCAATTTTCCATTCATATGTGGAGGTTTCTCTGGGATATCGTCCGGATATCGGAAATTACGTGGTGGCGCTAATTTTAATGCATTACGAAAACTATCACGTGCCGATAGTGCTTTCTGCAAATTTTGTGTATTCAATCGATTTATAGGCAATTTATTTGAGTTTATAGGAGATTACTTTCTGAAGGCATTTATAGATTGGGTAAAAAAAGTAGGAATTATTCCATAACTGTCAAATATATAAACAAAAATTCACTGGATTAGGCTGCGAGGGAAAGGGGGGGGGGGGGAGTGGAATATGGATAATATAACCAGTTCGGGTCGAATAATTAATGAAATATTTTGGGGAGTTTAAATACGAGATTCATGGGTAACATTTGATGACTTCACCTCGTTAGCATTTACAGTTGTGGTTACTGGTGCCATAGCTTCTTTAGGACCATTATTATTCTAGATATGGAGATGGAGGAGGGGAATCTATTGTGTTTAGAGAATAAGAGAGGGGATAATATAAGGATATTGGCCAACAGGAGAATTTTAGCCCTTAGGCATTATTAAGGGTTTACTTAATGAAAACCTTAACAAGAGAATAAGAATTTTAAGCTCACCTCTTTGAAGTCACTGAATGAGATCAACGGTGAGATATACTCTTGTTCTTCAGGTTTAATAATTTTATCCATAGCCATATTTATTACCAAAATACCTGTAAACGATTTCATTAGAAAGAAATAACCCTCATACGAAAACATAACAACGAATACAAGTAAAAAAAACCTAACAGGAAAATGTGTTCGGTTAGGGTTTTAAACCGGAAATGACCACAAAACATAACAACGGTGAAATTTTACTTATTCGAAGTAACCGCAACAGTAAAGCGGAATAATTGGTGCACAAATCCATATACGGAATTCGATGGCAGATATCCAATGACATCATATCATTGAGATCTACGTATCACTACGCCGAAAAATGCGTTTTTTTGTGACTAAACGATGATTTACCTGTCTTTACACTCCCTTCCCCCCTTAAAAACACTCTCCGGTCTTGTTGTATCATTAAAAACTATATCAAAACAACCTTCAAATAGCCCCAAACCTGCCTATTTGAAAGTTTATGTTAAAGTCGGTGGCGAAATCACGTAATGCACTAATGATTACGCAACCCCAACAGAGAGGAAAGAGACGGCAGGGAGGGGACAGGAAAGGAAAGAGAGCCAGGTTTGTGCGTGGTTCCTATCTCCACCAGGGCACATAGGGGAAATTTTGGCTGAGTCACACTTGAAAAGAAAAATGGTGTGACCACACTCGAAGGATGGGATAGAGAGAAAAGGTAGCATCTGCCATGAAGTGGGAAATGTGGTCGAGCGATATTCAAATATACAAGATAACCCCCTCGGTCACTTTGTTCCCTTCTTATAATGTACAGGTATTAAATGAAAGAGATAAATCAACGAGTAGAACATTACAGGAAAGTCGTCTGATCCCATTAAAGCCCAAATCACCAATATGTAAAAAAAGCATGATATACAGGTAAATCAGTCTAAGGGCAGGTTGTTAACGAAGGATTTCAACTTAATTTGTCAGTCTCATATAATTTTATCAGTTGCCATTAACAATGATATATGTATCACCTATATACCTACCATGCTTACCTTGCTTTGTTCGTGTGTCAGGTAATACAAGTATTCTTCAGTTTCCGCCTCTAAACTAAAGACCACACTTCTTCCACTCTTCTGACTCCCTTCTTCCACCCTCCCCCGACCTCCTTCTACCTTCTAGAAATAGAGGAATAAGCAGGGAACAGCTTTTCGATGAACGCTTCGCATACGTATTAATTCGGAATTTGTCTCAATATTTGAGTATATCATTCGTTGTTTTACTCGACAAGCATTTACTGCAGCTAAAAAGCAGTGGAAATGGCTATGTCTTTGTAGTCCCCCGTATTCAGCAATTTTCATTATCGTTCTCTTCTTTTCAGTAGAATAGTAGGTTAATTAGCTCTGATAATTTATAGGTGAGTGTTGTTTTTAGATAATAACTTGGGAAGGAGGCATCGCCCCGTCACAGCATGGCCCAATGGCTGGTACAGCCCTGGAGATGGGGAATCCATGGCCCTACCGCATGTTAGAGGAATCCATGGACCGAGTGTGCAGCTCTCCCTTCTCTTTTTCTGAAGTCATAGTTCCGCGTTGGCGGTAACTTTACATTTTAACGTGTTAACAAAGGCGCCTCACATTTTTGAAAGACAAACTTTTTATTTTGTCTTCCAGACGAATGCGTCTCCAGTATTTCAGCGCTCCGGAGTCAATAACCATATTATTGCTTATTTGAACAGTTGCGCACTCAATTTTTTAACTCTGCACGGGGTCAAGAGAATGGGACACCGACCCCACCCCAACAGAACATGGGCCATGGGTTCCCGTCATGCTTGGCAAGATCACCCATTCTTCCATTCTCATGGCCTGGCCAAGGATTCGCCTTTGCATTGCCAGGGTCACTGATTCGCCTTTTTTGTGGCTCAATCACCAGGCCATGCAAGTCACCGCCGTTTGTTAGTGACGTGTGTAATCTGAAACAGATGTAATACCACGCGAAGTAATAGTTGCAGTAATACTAATACATAAGCAGTAATAATTTCTCGCTGAAACGATCGATGTTGGTTGTTTATACCTGGATGGCAGTTATTACTAATAAGAGGGATAAACAAGTCAAGAAGGTAAGGTATCGTTTAACTAAACCTAGGCGTAAACAGGTGATTTGAAAACATAACCTGCATTAAATAAAAGGTGGAGATGTGGTCTTAGCAAATTTCGATGCACAAAACCGATGAAAATAAAATTGCCATCTAGGTATTAAATAGATGCCCTATTTTTTTACCACCTATTATTTTTATACAATTTCTCGATGCGTCATAATGTGAGAAAATGTTTAGTCGTCTACCATCTTGCTCTATCATCATTTGCTTATTTTGCATTCCTATGTCACAATACGAAATATACCATTAAGTTACCAAGAAATTAATTTAAAAATTTACCTGAAGTGGAGTGAATTTTCAACTTTCTTCAGAGAAATTATCAATATTTCACCTACAAAAGGTGATCACCGATCAAGAACACGTCAACTGTGAACTGACAATGGGAGCAAATCATTCGGATACCGATGAACAACTTGAATCTGTACTTGGAACGAAAGAATAGTTGGTTTCCATCTTCCCTTTTTATCATTGATCTGTACCGGAAGTTGAAATATCGATGAATAGTCTCGAAGGTTTTATTGCCATTCGAGTTGATGATCCCTTATACTTTTTCTAAGTTGATATATTTGAGATAACGTATATCAACCTCTACCTATATAATCTTTAGTTTGTATGCCAGATGACAGCAAATGTTAGGTGTATATATTTCAGTATCGGTGAAAATATCACAGATTACTCGGGTGGTTATAAACCTATATTACAGGTTAGGTATATGCAGATCACCTAAATTAGGAAATATATAGGTATTACAAGTTTTATAGGTTTTCTGAATTTCTTTTTCGGCAGATCCTTCTAATACAACCAATGTTTTGAATTGTTTTACTATTGATAAAGGAAATTTTTTTAGTGAATTAACTAAAATAAATGGTCATCGCTCAATCCCATTATATTATAAGGGAGAAGTGTGTTTATTTTTGAGTTATTTCGTTTATTGAGAGTGATTATTTGAGTTGGGAAGAACGCTATAAAGTAGAGTTGGAAAATTATGCGGATATTGGAGATGAAGGTGAAATTTGGTTTGGTCGATCGGCTGAAAATCGTGCTATTCGATATTTTTTGGATGCGGGTCTACGCAAAGATTCACGCATAATTGATCTTGGATGCGGTAATGGATCAATGCTAAGACATTTGGTTTGTTTACTTTATGAATTTATATTGGAAAAAAAAAGGAAGGGAACGAGCTTTTGAGGTGATTCTTGATTCCCCTCATTCATTTTCTTGTCTTCAATATTTAAAGAAACCTTTGCAATTCCCCATTCATTTTCTACTCTTTCAGATCTAGGCACACCTTGATAACAGTATTCTCGCTTGCTTTTTTGCCCTATATTTATAGAGGTATCTTTGTGGCTGTCGTATTTACTTACCAACCGATTTTCAGCACCTATAGGAGGTACCTTTACAATAGTTCACTTTTCTCCTCTATATCCACAGAAACCTTCATGGTATTTTTCGTCATGCATAACTAGGGATAGCTTTAAGGTGGTTATCCTAGCCAATTTTTATTCATCTATACCTGAAAACATCATTGCAGCAGCAACTTTACGGAACTCATTTTGGGGGTTTACGACCATTTCTTTACTCATTATTACGAAAGTTTGATAATTTTGCAGCGTAGATTAAAATTCACTAATCTGACTGGTGTTGACTATTGTGAAGACGCAATTCAGCTGGCAAGAAGTATTGCTGAACGAGAAGCGGCGAATACAGATATGCCATCGATTAATTTCCAAGTTTGTGCTTTTTTTTTACGTTTTTTGGCGTGAAACTAATGTGCATTCCTGATTTTCTGAACTTGCTCTTCTTTCTTCCCCCGTCTTGCGGTCTTTCTAACCTAATAGAGCTAGACTGAAATGGTGGGAGTATGCGCCTCTTTAAGCTTGCAAATGTTCACCGTTATCCTCACATAGGAATGAAGAGAAACTAGATTTTTATTGTTTTTTCTTCTTTCTTGTTTGGATTTATACGTTTTTAGTGGGAAATATGTTTTTTTTTTCTAATGTTTGTATATTTTGCTCCCTGTCTTTCTCACCTCTTTCTCTCTTTATTTGCTTCTCTCTTTCTCTCTCTTTTTCTCTGTTTCATTAAGCTGCGAGGACTGCAAGTTCTTGAGCTTATAAAAGAAAGAAGTATTCGAATAAGACCGATGATTTAAATTTAAAACAAAGAACGTTATGATAAAATGCCCATATTTAGGTGGTTGATCTATTAGAGGATAACACGCTAGCAAATCGTTATGATATCGTAATGGACAAAGGAACATGGGATGCGATGAGTTTATCCTCGCAAAAGGAACATCGTCTTTCTCGTTATCGTAGTTGTATCCTTGAAATTACCAATATCAAAGGTCTTTTCATCATCTTCTCATGCAATTTTACAAAGTAAGTTATTTTTATTCACTTTTATTCTTTTATTCTTTTTTTTAAAATTAAATTTCCTTTGATTCCGAAGTTTTTCCTCATTATGCCGGGATCAGGCATCCAATCCGAGATCGCTCCTTTTCCTCACGATTTTTTTGGAGCTCAAATATCTCCCACTTCGAGCTCCGGTATATTTCTAAAGAATTTCTATCTTGTTTCCAGTCGATGTTGTGTACGGTTTTTTTTTTCTGAGGGGAAGGGGGTTTGAAAGTATTATCTTCGATACTTTCTTTGCTCACATATTTTTAAATTACGATATCATTGAATCCCTTCGATTTTTTGATCATTCTCTACCATCTATAATCATTTTTGATTGTGAATGATTGGTTTTATATACGGTGGAGGGTACTCTTCTTTATTCATATTTAACAATAATGAGAAAGGAAATGAATAGAACCAGTAAAAAAAGCGCATAAAAATCGAAAAATGAAGGAAAGAATCGTAAATTCATAGCAAAAAACATATGATCACTTAACACTGCAAGTGAGCGATAAAGAATATAAAAAATAAAGTAATAGCACAAAGGGGAATAGCAAGTTTTATAGCCTCAAATGAGTTTTATAACTTTAGTTGACGCTTTAGATGGATTTTATGAACTCAGGTAATGCTTCAGGTAGATACTGTACTTAAGATAAAGACTCAATGATCTCCTTAAATATGGGCGAATTTGTAGGGTCATAGACTCCGGTAGTGACCGATTTCGAAGCGGTCACTACCGGAGTCTATAACCCTTCAAATCCGCCCACGTTTAAGGAGATCATTGAGTCTGTTTGTGCACACTTGTTCCATACTATACATTCGGCGTTTTCAAACCCTTAATCCTGGCAATATTATAGTATGGTATAAAGTGGAAAGGTCTGCTATAGTCAGTGTTGTTCTATATAGCTTTCAATGGCTGCCGTTATGACTCCCATGCAAAGTGTGGAATTGACTGTATTTATTGGCGATTGAGCCGGATAGAAATGAATAATTACGAAAACTTTGAGCGGCATTTTTCATTTTATTTTATTTGTCCGCTTATTTATTTATTTATTTATTTATTTATTTATTTATTTATTGATTTATTTATTTATTTATTGCAAGCAGCATTCACTTACAGATATAAGGAGAGAGGGGATATTGCCCACTCGGAGGGGAGGGGGTGGGGGTGGTAAAATACGAGAATGGTAGGGGAGGGAATGGGTTAGGAAATTAGCGAAACTTTTTAAAACAAGCAATAGTACTTGTTCTTTTTCTTTTATTTCTCACTTGGCAATACTAATTTCTCAGTGAACTTTTATCTTTTCATTGAGTATTAATTCAGTGATATTTTCAGAGATGAGTTAAGAAAACAATTTGAATGTAAAGGATTATGTCTCGAAACTGAAATTGCATCAGCTAATTCGATAACATTTGGTGGTAAACGTGGTGTTACATCAACGGGAGCCGTATTTCGACGAGTCATTTGAGCGATTTTTTCGGTTTTATTTTTAAAAACTTTTTTTTTATTTAAAAAAAATATTTCCTCTTAATAAAAGTTACGAATATTTTCATCAGAATTAAAGAAATATTTGTTGTTGTTGTGCTGTTGAATTTGTTTATATTGATTTTGCCTTTAATTTCGTGATTTTTTATATTTTATTCATTTTTTCTTTTTGTTGTTTTCTTATTGTTCATTGAAGTTTTACCAGTTACATTTGAGATCATTGTTATACACATTGTAAATATGAAGTTACAACGCTGATTATGATTTTTTGTCTGTTTATTTATGCATATGTCTGTGCTTATTTGTCTGTTTGTCTGATGATTTCAACTTAGAGTTCAGCTTTGATGATGTGTGATTAGCAGTAGCATAAACAAAGTACAATTAAGAAATTTGCTGGGTTGTAGCGTTTCTTCGCAAATTTATTGTTGAAAAATTTAAAGAATAGCAATGAAGTTTGAAATCGTTTTTTTAAAGTTTCATGGCAAAGCGTCCAGTTTAATTCCATCAATATTTTTTGTGAATATGAATTTGAAGAAGATTGAAAATGTTTGCATATCCGCTTCAAGGAATAGACTAAAAACGAGGGGGCGGCCACTATGTCTCAATAAAATGAAAAACATCGGCAGTTGTACTCCCTGAAGGTTCACCTATATTGCTGACGTGTTGCGCATTTCTCTTCGTTTCTCCTTATATTAGAACACCAAATGGTGTATATGTCTTACTAAACCAAGGGGCTAGGGATTCTTATCTGATCTAATAATCTAATTCTGCGTACCTCAAGGGGTCTTCTTCAGCACTCTTTTTATTATTTGAATATTTTCAGAGTGTTTTATTGTTTTCGAAAGTGTATCATATTATTTCGACTGTAATATCGATATATTTTTGTGCTATTAAATGTGCCTTAACATAAATTAATTACTAAATATCAAATATTTGTTGAGTGATTATTTCTAACTAAATATAGCAATAAAAATATTGACGGTTCGAAATGTACGTTATTTCAAAATAATTCATATTATTAACTCTGTAAAAACTTATTAAATAAGAATAAATATTCATTTCCGTAAAATTAATAAATATTCCATAAAAACAGATTGGATATTGGCTATCCCTTTTTTGTAGGCCAAATATAATTCCATTCATCGCTATACGAAGTAGAATTTTTAATATTTTGTGAGCCCCCGGGCTTATATTACGTGGTTACCGTCAGGCAAGGTTCACATATGGTAAAAAATTAGCTGGTAAGCTGTGGGGAACGGCAGCATATCTTTTTTAGGTTGTGGTCTAATGTTTTACCATGGCGCATTATTAAATTGTTTTTAACGAGAGGTTGTATCGTGATACTCTCCCTCTCCTCTCAGGTTTCATTCTTCTCTCCTATTCGAAGATTTTGGAAGTAGTTCGCCCAATCGATTCGATGAAAGTTTTATGGTAGATCAGTTTTTATCCTTTCAAACAGATAGTAATAAATTTAGAAAAAAAGCATCGCTAAAGAAAGTAACACCAGAAATAAGCACGGGAATAACCAAGAAAGCTGGCACGATATGCGCTTTTTACATTCCGTTCATTTGATCGACTAATTTCGTAGGTTATACAATTTGTGAACATACGCAATGATGGCATTTTGCATCGATGCAAAATGCAAACTCGATCTAGTGCTGGATAACGTAATTTCATGGATCAACCTGGATCGTAGTGATTATATCAATCATTGGAATATCTTCGAGCATTAAATTTCGTAATTCTCATTTTTATGATGCTGAAGTTGAAAATACCGGATAGACAAACAGACCGACACATACATACATACCAACACAGAGACATGGTATCGGCGTTGTGCACTTCGCAGATGAACATTTTCAAATATGCGTAAGACATTCCCGAACGATGGAGCTTTGACTGCCAAGCATTTTTCCATTGAAACTATTGAAGAGGCTTTTCTAATTGGGAAAAAAAGGTTTACTTTCTTTCATTGATTTTCTTCGTTTGTTCGATTTCTTTCTCACTACTCACTTTTCTATCTATATATTCCTTGCATTTTTGCATCCTCTATAAGCCAAAAAAAAAAGCAATATGTTAGACTAGAAGAAGCATTTTCGAATCACACAAATCAAAGAAACAAAGCAATCAAAGAAAAAAAAAGCGTTTTTTTCTTCGTCGCCAAAGTTGATGATTACATTCTTTGGTGCCAAAAATAGGAAATCCAAGCCTTC
Organism: Baylisascaris ailuri; assembly: GCA_022845575.1. Taxonomy (NCBI): domain Eukaryota; kingdom Metazoa; phylum Nematoda; class Chromadorea; order Rhabditida; family Ascarididae; genus Baylisascaris; species Baylisascaris ailuri. The sequence continues at coordinate 67,513 of JAAVTS010000629.1, forward strand.
GATGTGCTATTCAACGCGCTTTCTTCACAAATCGAATTTCACAATTTATATCGATCCACAATTCTTTCGTCTTTCTCTATTGATGAATAACCATTTTAACGTTCTCTCAAATTGTCGACTTCTTTCTGCTGTGATATAATTTACAGCTTTGGAATATCCTAAAAATTTTAATCATCGATGTATTAGAGACGTATATAATGAGGAGATATTGGTTGCTAAATGTGGGCTGCAAAATAAAAAATTTTTGCTTAAAAATTTTTTATTTTTATAGAGCGGGGGGATTTCGCAGCCCAAGGAATATGAACTACCTGAGTTTTACTGTCGCTATTGAATGGAAATTAATATTCAATCGATATTTCTGAAATAAAACATTAATTTAGCATAGATTAGCCTAGAAAGATTTTTGAAGTTATGTTAGGGATTTATCGATGAGATTTTTATAATCTAGTTGAAGGGTAAGTTTTTATCGCTTTTGCTCATTTTTTTAATCTATCGCATATGAAAAAAACTTGAACATTTTTAGGTCCTGAACTTACCTGAACATGAAGATCTTTAGGTCCTGAACTCACCTAAACTTGAAGATCTTTAGGTCATGATCTTATCTAAACTTGAAGATCTTTAGGTCATGAACTTGTCTGAACTTGAATAGCTTTAAGTCCTGAAAACTAATAATATCATTTGAAACAAATTTCACATTATTTTTGATGAACTTTTCAAATGTAACTGTTCTATTTACATTCGAATATGGGTAAACAATATTCACAATCTTTATATTGTTAAATATGTAAAAAAATGATTGAATTTATGTTATAATAGTTCACAAAGAAACGACCCTAAAGTTTAAATGTGCCCGATGAGGAAAGACCCTCTTGGATCGATCTCATAGACTTTCAAAGAGATATTATCGATTTAGTGGAAACTTACAAGATCATATTATACTGACTGCGAGAAATTATTCAACATCTCTATTGTGAACGTTGAAGAGGGAATAGGCTAGAAATGAGGAGAAGTTAGGAAGTAGTATTTTTGCAGTGGCATTGGAACGATGTTTATAGGGGGCATCAATCAGAGTTTATAATCCGAAGTATTTAAACTTGATGTTGTTGGGCTTGGATCGATCCATAATCTTTACATATATCAACGATACTGACAATTGAAATGTATTGCGTTTTTTTTCTTTTCTATTTTTTTCCATAACTTTGTTGAGCAATTGCTATCCGCATTCTGCAGTTATTTATTAATGCCACTTCTACGATATATATATATATATATATATATATATATATATATACCATCAACATGTGTTTCTTCAATAAACGATGTTTTTTTCGAAGCTGATTTTTTTTCGCCAAACAGGTAAAAAAACTCGAGCTCAGGATTTAAGTTCGACTTCAGTTCTCGATAATTTTGTAGCTAATTCAGGTCTTTTCCGATTTTGAGTGCATTGGCAAATCATTGAATCTGCATAAGGACTCGCATAATGTCTCATCACATATGCCACTTGAAAGAGACATTTTCAATAAAACAACCATCGAACTTTCGAACGTTGAGTTGTGGTATGACACTTAAAGAAGAAGAGTTTTTGCTTGAATCGTTGCAGTTTGTTACTCGAATGATATATAGGCATTTATAGCCATTTGCTATTCTCTAAGTCGATGCCTTCCCCTCCCACCCTCTCCATCTCCCCTTTCTCTCAACTATACCCTCTTTTTATACGCTAAAACGGTGAAAGATTTTTCAATTTATCGTATTTCAAATAACTTTTACGCATTGCCAATTATATTAGATTTTCGAAAATATCTTTCAACGAGAAATTCACCATAAGAGCGCAAATCTTAAAATAAGTAAAATCTCAAAAATTATTCAAGTGAAAAATTTCGTTGACCATATCCATTCCATTTCAATCGTTTTTGCTATTGCAATTTTTTATTTCTCTTTATACTTTGTTCTCAATAATTTTAATGCTTCTTTATCGATTTTGAATTGAACTTCAATTTACTAATCATTTCTTTTTTTTTTGTCGGTCGTGACCTCTAGATGACCTCTTTCTCACCTATCACTTGACCTTTCTTCTAACTGCTAGCTAATCTATGCTTTATCTATCATCGTTGACCTTTCTTCTAATTGCCAGCTATTTCAGTTAACAAATGCATATAAAATTCCTCATTTATTAATGTGCAATTGTGTTTGAATGTGATAAAAAAAAAAGTTATTTCACATTGCATATACATTTTTTTGAAGCATTTTATGTGTACAATATTCTTATGTCCTTTCCATTACAATACACTTTCATATAAAGCAAAAAAATGTTTGCAGTGAATATCGCTATTTTCTAACATTAATGTTTTCATGTTTTTATCATTTTCGCTGTTATATCCACCCGTTTGTCTCGTAATTCAAATCGTCTTTTCATTGGTGATGAGCCATTACCACATCTCACTTGAATGGAGCCCCTTCCCCCTACTTTTCAAATACAACCTTCGACCGTAGAATAGAAGGAAATAGAATTTTTAAGCATCTATTCGATCACTTGCAATTACTTGCTCATTAGATGAATTATTCGATAATACTACATGTTATTTAAATGTAAAATAAAATTCTCTGAGTGGATCATATATATTGCAACTAAAATAAATAGAAAAACCTAGCAAATAAGCTGGCACGATAGAGCAATCTGTCCACTTGACCAATAGCCTTCATAGTTCATCGTCATTAAGCCTTCATAAGTTATCTAAAAACTATGAAGTATGTGAGATAATCCTTTCATATTTCAACTACTGCAAATACTTTTACAAATCTATAAAAATGCATTTTTTTTTTATAAATCACCGGGTTCGTGTAAAATGGAAATCCGACCGATTTAAAATATAGGTGTTTTTTTTTTTTTTTTGGATATTTTCAAATATTATAGCTCCTTAAGCGATTGATGAGGGAAACAGATTGTATAGAAGGCAATCTATGATGAGCGCACATAGTATGCATCAAAATTTCGCATCTTCACCTTAGGCATCTACTGTGTGGAAAATGCCGCGGATACCTATTGCAAATAAATATAGCATTGCCGTAATGCGCTTGGCAAAAAAAAAAAAAAAGAGAAAAACTATAGAAAAATCAGCGGAATTCAATAATTAAAAAGTATGTTCAAGTTCCAGGCCAATAAGCTTTGGAGAAAGATTGAATGTTTGAAAGCTCTCACAAAAACTTTCTATTTAAAGCTGAATTTCTTTTCATTCAACTTTTTAAGCTTATTATTTTATTTTTATCTGCAAAAGTTTCAATTAAAAAAATTACTGAATGAGTGCTCAATGCTAAAACAATTTTTTTTTTTTTTTTCAGTAAATCTGAGTGATAGTTTCTGAAGCAATACATTTCATCGTGGAATTTTTTCGGAGATAGAAACCAGACTACCGCAAACAGTTAATCGGGAGATTGGAGTGGGGAGTGGGGAGGGGGAAGGGGATAATAAGCTGAGCAATCTTAACGGTAAGATTATAAAAGAATGTCTCGATGAGGCACTTTTTGGTTGATGGAAAAATATCCAAAATGCTTTTCAACTATCACTATGGGTGGCAATTTTATGTGGTACTTCAAGAAGGGAATAATGAATGCATGATGATAGTAATGAATTCCATAACAATCTCTTATCTTGCTTCTCCTTTCAATATTCCTTTTCGATTGTTTGAATACTTTCCGTTAAGTATTCCAGAAATAATTCCTCGTTTAAAAACGACTGCACTATAAGATTGAAAAATTGCCGAATAAAGAAATGAAAAAACGCACCAGGAAAGCTAGCATAATATTTGCTTTAGGCAATCGCATTGATCAAATCATCAACGAGAACAAAAAAAAAAACGCTTAAATCCCTTAGCGAAAAATAATATATTTCATAATGTACTCATATTTTAAACGAATCAAACGTGCATAAATAATCTCCAAAAAAAAAAAAAAATTTTCTATAGTCAATTATGGATTTCATACTCTCTTAAATCGCTGTAAATGTATTCCTATACGGTTATAAATTGAGCCTATATAGCTAAAAATGGAATTGTATACTTATATTTCGTCCTCGTGCAACATATCTTATCAACTGATAATCTTTGATAATTATTCGATTGTTTTTAGCAACATTCGAAAATTGTTTTTCTATTCAGCGCCCACTATTTCAGAAAAATTCTACATGGGAATCTTCAGAAATAAAATAGAGAATGATTGGTTCCTAGAAGGTTACCTGTAAGGTGATCTCATAAGAAAAAGTATTTCGTTGCAATCGTTTTTGCAGATTATTGGCAAATGGGTAACGATTGCTTACGTCAACATGTAACGCACTAAGTGTATTGATTCCATTCGATAATGTTGGAAAACAATGAATAATATTTACCTATTGTGTAAATAAGAAGATAGAACAGAAAAAGAACAATCAAACAAAAATGGAATAGAAAAGAAGTAATTGTGGAAAAGAATAAATATTTACCTTCAAGAAAAAGAATTATATATATATATATATATATATATATATA
>JAAVTS010000630.1:0-42129 GCA_022845575.1 Baylisascaris ailuri
AGAAAGTGAAGCAGTTAAGTTTGCTGCCACCTTTTTGAGCAGTAGCCTTGGTTACAGGGAGATACGGGTGCAATAGCCAATGTTTAAGTAGTAGTTACAGTTGAAATAGAAAAAGTAGGTAACGATGAACGTATTTGTTTATAATGAAACCGGTTCTTACTATCAAACAGGTTATGTTGAGCAAGTTTTATATTCTTTACTGGTTCGGTCAGGTTTATGCTACTGTGTAAATTTGACATGCAAATTTTTTGTATCTTACAAAATGGAATACTAGTTTATACAACGGCATTAAACCATCGAAGACAACACCTTTACATGTCCGTTTATCTATGGTTTCGACTCAACCTTTTTCAACCCTTCAAAAAATTTTGTACCATTCTCCGAGAAAACCTTTATCCTTCGATCTATCGAGTATGTGGAACATTAACATTTGAACTTTGCTCATGAAAAAGCCCTTCAATTTTTCTCTGAGCGATGGTAAACTTCTAATCTCCATATATGGAAATCTCTCCAAAACTTTTCGTTAACTTTGAGGTTTTTATTATACTATTTAAATTGTCTTCTAAAATATCTTTTAACTGCTGTGGATGATCGGTGTTTATCGGTTGTCGTTATCAGTTGGGAATAGATGAAATGAAATTACTTTTTGAACGTTGAAGATGAAATGTGGATTGTTTAGTTGTTTTTAGCTCTTCGATGCAAGAGATGGATGTTGAATATGGTGAGGGATGTTCAACTATCCGACCTACACCGGTGGATATTCTCACGAAGTCGACTTGTGCTGATGGAAGTGACCAAACGAACGGCAAAAAGAAGGTGCAACTTATAGTGCCTTTTGTCTCTTTTTTTTGTGATGACGAAATGAGGCTGTCAGCAACATTGTATTAATTTCCTTCAGCGTTATTTTGAACAGTGCTTGCTGGAGGTTTGTTTTTCTTTGCACGAAAAAGTATAAAATTCATTTCGTTCATTAAGGAGGAGGGGAGAGGGGGGATAAAGAAGGAGACACCACTTAACACCTATTAAATTCTTAACAGAGCCTTTTCATCTTGTCTTATTTGGATTTGAATCTTAAGCAGAAAATTCTACTTAATGGTGAGCTTATCCCTTCCCTTTCTTTACCGCGCGCTAGTCAAAAGTGGTGGAGGGGGCGCTTTATTGACTCAACAAGGGAGTGAGATGCCCCTTTCTGGATTAGGTTGGAGAATATGCCTCCTTCAGTTTCTATCTGTGAACATCTCTGTCACAGCTGTGATGCTCATTCTTCTAGTGTCTCCTTTATTGCGGAGATTTTTTACTCTTTTCCACTTCAAAAAATTGGTGCACGCACATAAATTGGTGGAGAGCATAACGGAACAACGGAATGACCACGTGGTTCCTCGAAGAGTTTTGTGAGCTGTATTTGGCACACTACTAGAACTTTACGTCTAAAATCGTTGACTTTGCAAGTTTCAAAGTATGAGGTCTTTTGGTTTTCAAGTTTTCGTTTTTGAGGTCTTTGTTTCTTTAGAATTTTCCAATCTGAAACCTTGAACTTTTCAAATTTTTCCGTCACCGGTCTTTGCCTTACAGAAAAAATTCTCCAACAATCATTGAATGACGTAAGGAAAAAGGCAAATTTAACAACGGTAGCAAAGTGAATCCTTTTTTTTTCAGCACAGTATTGGTACTCTCAGCTTAAGAAAGAAGCCATCAAGTGCACGAAGACCAATGAGCACATTGGAGTTCGATAAATTGTTGCGTATCAAATCCGATATTCAACTCAATATTACTAAAAAGGTAAGCATAGTAAACGAATTAAAATTCATCAACAATAACGCTTCAACGTTTGAAAAAAAAATTACTTATTGCTTGGTGGACGTTTTTTTTTTGATAAATTTTGTTTTACTATTTCGCAGAATTTTTCATAAATCGTTTCCAATGAATTTCCTCGAAAAATTCATCACCAAAAAAACAATGCCCATATATCGTTATTCGTAATGGTAGCGTAAAATACAAAAATGCTATTAAACGAAAACTTGTTCGTTGTGTGATGCTTAACAGTGATACATCTACAAAAATGCACATATACACTATAGCGCACTCATAGTTTGATTATCGATGACCATCACGAGAAGTTTTCTCACGTCTATTTTCTATTATTAGTCAGTTGAAATTTTAAAATATTTTCCACGTTCGGATTTGATTAAATTCTATGATTTTCATAGTTATTCATTTCATTTTAATGTGAATAATGCAGTGGATATGCGGATGAGTTTGTTTTAATAAATTAATTAGTGATAATATTAACTATAGAGGAATTGAATTTTCTTCTTTTCACTTAAAAGTGTAGCGGTTTTTACAATAGCTGTTTGACTCTTAAATATATCTAGAAAAGTGGCTGGAATTTCCATTTACTCCATTTACAGCGTTTTTTTTTTCTTCCTCTTTGATTTGAACACTGAATATAGAGAACATCTTCATAGGAATTCACGAATTTTAGAAATAGTTGATTGTAAATCATCGAGTCTTGTATTTTATCCCATTTTTCTGCTAAGCAAATAAGAATGGAAAGTATGTTGCAGTGTAAAGCGTGTTATGGCCTCAATCATTTTGCCTGAGGCGCAAAAACGGTTTTATCCCTTGTCCCTCTCCCCACCCCCTCCCCTCTCCATATCATTCCCTCTCCCTTTCGCATTCCCTGTATGGGAACTTGGTTCGACTTAGGTTGCCGAACTTGACGTGAAAGCCGTCATCTCGGAGTGCTCTTTTCTGATCAGTCTTTTGCATTTTTCTTTCCTTTTATCTCTTTTTGCCTTTTTTTCTTCTGATCGTTACAGCCTTAATCAGAAGTCGAACAAGCAGATTGCTGAAGTGAAAGGTACATATTTTTTTGTATAGCGCTGTTACTTGCAGTTCTTAGAAACCGTTGCCGTAAAGGGGATTCACTACTCACCGACCATTGATTGCCTCATTATCGGTATCCTTTCATAATCGAGGCTGCTAATCGCCACATACAATTATTAGTTTCATTGAGTTATAGACATTAAAAATGCAGGGATTTTGCCGTGTGCACTTCTAATTTTCACATTTTACAACTTTCAAATAAAGCGCTCTATAGTCAACTCTTGATTAAAACTCGTATTATTACTGAGAATGTAATGACTGGTGACCTCGTATGGGTTTGCAGACACGATCAGCATTTGCAGACAAACAGCATGAGAGGGCCTATCTGTGCAGGAATTCATTTTAAGCTCGAGTAGAATCATAGAATCGTATCTTCATAGTTCTTTGTTATGTGAAAAACGGATCAGTTTTTTTGATCTGGTCTAATATTATTTTCTTTTTCTGAAGATAAGTAAATGTATTCGCATGTTTGTGTTGATGAAACATTCCATTTTTTAGCGGTTTTTATAAGACTGCAGTCCGTGTGGATTTTTCTTTTTTCGGAATTTGAAATAAAGCATGCCGATCTGTCTAACAGTCAACTGGTCAGAAAGGTGGATGCTAGGAAATATGCGAGCGATTAGATTGGTTGAGATACGAAGGCATTATTACACGTGTTTTACTTCCTGTTGATATGCTTTGAAAGTTGTTGCTGAAATGAGTGGAATGAAAAAGCGCATATGTCAACCATCTTCTCTGGCGCGCTTTTCCACTTGTTTTATTTAAGGTGGGCCAAATCAAGCTCAAAGTGACGTCAGCAGCACAGGAGAAGCAACGTCGTGAAAGATCCACATCGATGTTCTATGTGAATCCGAATGAACTGAAAACCGACGAGAATGTTGTGGCTCAGATCGAATTTCCTCTCGATGAAGAGTGCATTTATGGTGACGATTGGTCATCTGATGAAGAGGACGACGATCAGCATTTGCAGACAAACGGTAAAAATTAATTATGCATCATTCGAATATGGGAATCACTGTCGTATCTTCCACTGATAAAATATGATAGTTTTGATGGCTTAGATCAAACTGATGCAAACAGCTTTCGTTGTTGATAACTGCTGCAGCAGTCGAATAATTGTGCAACGCGATAGCATTCAAGAAGGCCGAATTGAGGAATTAGTGGAATAAGATTCCATGAATATATGTTTTATGTTTAATATGGAATGTTCGCAAATTTTGCAGAATGCTAGCGAACGTGTTGCGATTGGAGTGGTTGTGGGTGGCGGTAATTTCGTATGACATTTGTGAGTAAATTCACATCTTGCGCAATAACGGGAAGTGGCGTTTTGTCACACAACTATCGTTGTGTGGTTGATTCGGGTCGAAGGTTCGCGTTTGTTTCATGCGATGATCTTAAGCGCTCATGCATGAAACCTGTTTTAGCGACTCTTTTATCTGATTTCTCACCACTGTAAATTGACACATTTTTTCACGGCGGTCGTCTTATTGTTTTGCTTATCTGGGTTGGATGCAGTTCTTAAATACGCGATTATGTCGTTTTCGATATATTGATGCTCAATTTGTTAATTATTATTGTTGGTGATTTTATTTAAAGAAAACAGGAAATTAAGAGTTGCTTAACGAAGCGAAAATATTTATGCTGAAATAATTGCTTATTCCAAGTATTTTATCTAATTTTTGTTGAAGTCATTGAGAATAATTTCTTCCTCATAAAAGTGAACAAATTATTTTCTGTTTTATTTCAAGAAATTCATGATCGGCAATTTCTCACATTTGATCGTTTATGATTTTATAAGGAAATTTCAAAAACGCCAAAGTCCGATTGAGTATTTTGCTTTGGAAGCTTTCTGAAAAAATATGATGCAAATTACGCTTAATAATAGAGTTACAGTGATCTATTTATGCTTAATAGAAGAGTGCATTTTCAGAAACGGACGAAGGCGGTAAACAGAAAATTGAAATTGGTTCATCAGTTGCGCATGAACCGTCGATGCTATCCGAAATTGAAAGGGAGCTGAATATCAAGCTCAGTTCAAATTGTTTGCCAGGTATTCATTAATCACCACTTTGCAGTGGCTAACTTTTCCGTTCTTTTTAAGCTAAGAGCTTCTTTTAAGCGATGTACTTTCGTTGAGAACATAGGCTAAGAACCATTCTTTGAAAGCTGCGATGATTGATTCAGTGGACTGGCTTTTTCGTTATTCATAGGTGCTTGAGAACGGAGTCAATTTTTCCTCTTTGAGAAAGAAGCATTGAAAAATTCAGTGAACTGAACGTATTTCGTCTGACGGTACAAGATGTACGAGATCATCAAATATTTCGTTAATAGGTGAATAGATTTTATCTGTAAAATAAACATAGTGGCAGTTAAATAGCTATCGAAATTTGAGACACACTACACGGTCGATGAGTGGACTTGCATCACGTTTTGCTTGTATTGTTTATTGCCTGAGGTTATTTAAAGCCGTTAGAAATGAACTTTAATATTTTATACGTATAATATTTGTTGAAATATGCATCAATTAGGTTTTGTTCCAAAGCTATTTGTGAAATTGGTTGCAATGGGTTTCTTGATTTCTGAAGTTGCTAGTTGAATAGGGCATTGGCAAATCATTTAATTATTGCTGATGGTTACGTAATTTTGCCGAATGGATTTTCAGTGAAGCGTTATTGAGGATTATATCAACTATTTACCAACTTACCAATAGTGGAATAATTCAATTGCATCAATTTCATTGCAATTTATTTTACGAATTGGTGGCTGTTATTGTGCAATCATGTAAAAACAAACTCTAGTTAGCTCTAGTTTCGGGGCTGTCTAGAAGCTGATGTTGAGTATAGAGATTAAGGCTCGAGTGGTCACGCCAATTTATGTGGAAAGTTGCCTTCGTGCCTATACTGCATTCGCTATATCACCTTGAGTTCTTGTGATATCATTTCATTTTCTCAAACGAGTGAGTAGTGATTGATCGTCAGTGGTTGAGTAGATTTTTGGCGTGGAATTAGTCGTAGAGGAAGTTGGAAAGTTCAACGGAACACTGCATCTGAAGGGCGAAATCAAACTGACATCTCGTAGTTGTCGATCCATCATTCTTTGTCACTGTCGTCGATGATGCGACGCTTCTTTTGCCATTCTGAAGAGAACATTTAGAAACCGTTTCTATATAAGCGGTATATCACTCGTTTCAACGATAAAAATTTGCGTTTTTTTAAATTAAATCCTTTGAGTGCATAATTCCACAGCTCGGCTTTAATTTCAATAATGATGGCTGCTATTGTAGAAATTCCAATTTTCAAAAATAGTCGAAAGAGTCGAAATTTTCTTTTTTTTTAAATGACGGAATGGAACTAAGTTATGATATTTTCATCCAGCGATAATATGATATAGGTTGGAAAGAAAAGAATTTAAACGGCTGAAACAACTTTAGATTTGCCAGTGTTGAATGCATGATTTCACATGACAGTCGCTAACAGACTTCCGATAACATTTTTTGTGTTTCAATTTCCGCTTCGTTTTAATTTCTTGATGGTGTTGTCGTCGCAAAATTTATGTTTTAATTTTGATGTACCATCAGCTTGTTTACTCTGTTTAGATGTAGTTCCAAAATCAGAAACAAAGCCCGCATCACACGCCACAATGGGGAAAAATGAAGAGAGCGATGAAACTGTGGAAGTTACCAAGAAGCCAAGTTCAGTTTCTTCCGCATTCTTCTCTGGAGCTGGTAGCAGCACTATTGAGGAGTCAAAGAATCAGAAGCCGAGAGCAACTCCGAGTGGATACGAAGCGATTGTAGGTTTACGAACAAACACTTGAAGCAGTGATAAGTAAATAACTGTTGTATAAGTTGTAACAAAATTTTACTGCTCAGAGAAAGAGATTAGCGGCATTTCATCTTCTTGGAGAAGAAAAGCTATCACATTGAATCCCTTAGAAATGTTCTGAAAGTCAGAAATTTTGCAAATATTCGGATTTTTCGACAGTTTTTTTAACTTCCTGCCATTGATGGAGCCTTCTGACGTACTGTCACTGCTCAAGTTGTCTTTGACTTTTCTCGAGAGCTTATATCGCACTTGCATAGTGCATGATGACGATACCGCATAATAGGCAAAGTTGCCATTACGCCGATCGCTTTCGACACAATCGTTTCATATTCTAGCTAAGCTCTATCCTGCGCTGCACGAGGTATTCGGCGGTATCTGAACTTCATTCTTCAAACATAGGTCATTGGTCATTGTTTGCAGAATATGCATGTTCCGCTGGTAATTTCAATTCGGGAACCATTGAACTTAAAGAATTGCTAAATTTTTTGAGTAAAATATGCATGTTTAGATGATCTCTTTTGCCATCTATTAGGCTGATCCCTCAACCTTAGCAGATGTTATGAACGCTTGAGCGCATCTAAACATTTGTTTGTGGGATTGGAGGGATGTTTTGGGATCTTATTATATTATTTAAATATGGCTACATTGTTGCATAAGCATCTTTTTTGTGATATTTTATGAAACTGGTTGATTTGATGAAGGATAATGCAAGCGCTAATTCCTCTACCCAGTTTCTCCGCCAATAAATCTTTTGAAATCTGCAGTTGATCCGAGAGCGTAAATTCTGGTTGGATAATTATCAACTGATTTGTTGAAATATAGAGGAAATAACCTGGGTCGAACAGATATTGCAGTTATGACTTCACTGCATTCGATTGAAGGAATGCGGTGGGATATAAATGATGAAGTGTTATGGAAGATTGCAAAGATCCTTGAAGATGAGAATCCGCACGCTGTTTTCGTTTTTGGAGTTACAACGTCATCTGCTCCATCTCGTTATTTGCTTCTAAAAAATTGTATCGCCGAAAAATTCGCACCTCGCGCAGCATCGTGTAGGATGGAGGAAGGAGAGGAGTGGGTTCTATGGCGAATTATTTGTGAACTACACCATGCCTCATGAATTTGCGGTATCTCAATTATCGGAACCATAGATATTCGACGTGGTACAATGGGAGTTGTGATGCGTCAATCGAATGCCCGCTTTTATACATCGTGATTCTAGCACACTGATATGGGAATGCAGTTTGTTCAGTACAGTTCCACCATGCGTTAAATTGCATCCGTCAATTCAGGCTTCACAACAAATTTCAGCCATTTTGGGTTGTTCTTCGCCAATTCACGTGTATTTTGCTGCAAATGATTGTGTTTCTCCTCTTTTCCACTGTAGTTCGTTAGTGATCTTATTATAATGTCTTCAATCTTTGCTCTCTCTTATGTTGTGAATGCGTCGTGCTTTATTTGTTTTAAATTTGTTTTCTTTCTTATAATGTAATGATTTTGCAGCGGAATAATCGAGATGATAGCTTGCCTTTTTTTATTACAATATCTAATGGATGCCTCCTTTGGAAGCGGACTAAGTTGAGGAGGGGGTTCATATTATTAAAATATATTCTCTTCAATCTCATAAAATCTTCATTGAGGAACCGCTCCAATCTCTTTTTTAATGCTTAAAAGCGTCATCAAGAATGTCGTTTCTCCAGTCATTTAGTTCTGAGGTTATTTTTCAAGCAGCTAAATAAAATTGAGGAATCAGGCTACGTGTAAGTAGCCGATGGCATCTACTTGAAGTAAATAGATGTTTTCTGATAGAATTTTTGAAAGTTCGTTTTGTTGCAGGTTTCACCATCATCTTCTCCCGAAAAGAATTACGGTGTACCGACAAGCCCCTCGGATTATACGCTAAACGACGTCGATCGAATCGTTTACACGCCTAGGTTCACTAGATTGATTTCCTTTGCAGTTATATTCTTGGCAGATTGATGCGATTTTTTTTTGTTAGTCGAAAGTTTTGTGATGTAAATTTTATTCAACTATACAATTTTTCATTCTACTTTAACATATACAGTTCATATAAAAGTGCTATTATTAGCAATTACTTGTATTAAAATATTTAGGTGTACTTCAAATACCATACTCATTTTTTATCTTATAACAAATTATAGAGCACATTCACTGGAATTTTTTGTCAAAAATCAATTCTTATATGATATATGACTTATATTTAATAGTTTTGGTCCTAGTAATTTAATAGATAATATTAAAATTGAATGCCTAGTATTACATTTATATTTACATCTGCATATAATTAATTCATCGCATATTTTTCTCTTATTTCACATCCTTATTCTATTGGCTGTTGCTTTTCTGCAACATTTTTTCCTTCATCTCTCTATAATCTTAATATTCTGCATTCTCTACGCGTAGTCATTTATTTCAACTTCTATGCTAACGGGATTATGCGTTCCATTGTGACGATAGCCCTTCATGACTCAAGCGCTCATGCCAACAGATAAGTTCCGAGTGCGATACATTTAATAAGTATGGCAAGGTATAGTTACTTACAGCTGAAAACGGTTTTTGGCCGATTTCTGAAATTCACCATCTCTGAACTTTGGACAAAAGGTTGACCGTCAAGAGGTCGACGCAAAAGCTCAGCCAAAATTAAGGGGGCAGTGACCAATTGCAGTTTCAGATTAGCAGTGATCGTATTTTTTAAACGTCTCATATAATTTGCTGCTGCTCTTATTATTGCTTTCAGTTTATCGTTGTTTGTATATATTCATTTGCTTCACTTCTAAATCCATCATCATCTGTTGTAATTTGCCCTTTGTCAATTCTTTTCGTTCTCCGGAAGTACAGCATTTCATAGTCATCTATCCTTGCTGTTTCAAATTTGTTCATGATTGTTTTTACATTAAAACCTGAGACAACATTCGTCGCTTGTAGCATAACAACTTCAGATTTCTTCCGGAACCTCAGCCGTTATATCAGATTTATATGATGGAGCAGCAGCAACACGAAGGGCTCATCTTCGACCCACACGAGCATGATGAAGGTGTCACGATGCTGCTTGCTGACGGTGCCGACAAAGATTTGAAGGTACATCTCAGCTTTTCTCATCGACATCCTTAAGGGAATCGTTTTTGTAAGCTGAACATTTTCTTTCTGTGACTCCATGAGCATAACTTCTTATAACTGTAAAGACCGCCCTTAACTCCCATTCACTAGGCATCGCAGTGAATTGTGTCTGTTTTTATGAGCTTTAAACTCTTTGGTTTGCAAACCGTATAGCTAGAAGGTTCCTTATGGTGTCATTAGTCTTATATTCAGATAAGACGCAACTCATCATCGGCTTCAACTGACAGTGGACGCGGTGCCGACTGCTCTACGACGGTTTCACATATGACCTCAAATACGTCTATGCGTAGGGAACGCCTCGTCGCTGCGAGCCATTTCGGAAGCCAGCGGTCTTTGTGGTGCGAACTACCTGAGGTGGGTACTCATCTAATTATCATCGATAACTTTTAGTAACTACTTACGCCATTTTATCCGACTCAATCCTCAGCCAGCTAGACATTTCCGCGTCCTGTGGCGTTCAAGGGACTAAGCCGGCAATTGTTTTTGATCGTTTTATTGTGAACTCTTTGACTGATTTATCTCATTAACGAATGCAGCTGGTAGTTGCACAGTGTTTAGTTGAAATTTCTAAAAAGGCGGTTTGTTCTAATTTAATAGACCCAATTGCTTGCAATATCGATGTGAAGAATGTAATAAGTATTACTGTAATTAATTTGTTAGTGGTAATGATATGTTGTTCATTAATAGCTTGCCTCTAGGACTGCCAGCGTTTCCAGATATATTCTTCGTAAATATAATACATCGCATAAACTTTTATTCGGTTTTGGAAGCAGGCCAATGTTTTTTTCTTCATTACCTGTCAGCTGACACCCTTTGCGTACCACTTGTTTTCATTCCTCAAATAGTATTGTTCCTGAGCAATTTAAACCTTTGCTCCGAAGCAGTTTTTGCCATGTCCATCTAAACACGTGATCGATTGTTGGTACGCTGATGGATAAGCTGCTGTAACATAGTCGGACAGGTAAGACTTAGTCTGTTGAAGGTTGAGCCTTTGAACTTTGTTATTTGCAGGTGAAGAACGCCGGTCTTTTGGAGACGTTGAGCGATGAGGAGAAAAAACTGCAAGAGGCATTTTTCGAAGTGATTACCAGCGAGGCGTCTTATCTTCGTTCGTTGAATATTCTCATCACTCATTTTATGGCCGCACCAGAAATGCTTGGTAATATTATTATCGCTGTTATATTGCTATCGACTAATTATCATCCGTACTTTCTTTATCACTAATTGCCCTCTTTTAACATTCTTCTTCATTTTCTTGTTTGCTTCATCGCCTTTGGTAAGAAAAAACATTAATTGTTCTGTATAATTAGCATGAAATTATTTGCTTTTTGGGAAGTTTCATTGTTTAGTGAGAATAAATTAAGTGTACCCTCTTACAATGCATGAAACATCAAGTACTTCCGGTTAAAATGCACAATTGCTGATTAATCTGAAGAGACGGAAGCAATTATCAATAGTCTGGAGAATTATTTCCACCGTTTTTAATTGCTTCGAATTACATTCGCGTATGAGCTATGTGCTGTGCAAAGAAAACTCATAAGGTTGCAGTTTTTCCCATAATATTGCTTTAGAATAGAAATTTTCAATGCAAATGCATTTTAGGCTTCTTCGCAGGTCTGCTCGACGGAAATGTCTTTATTGGGCAATATGTGCAATGTCTTAGTAATGCGTTTCATATGAAGCATCAAGAAAATTACTGCCTCTAGCCTATAAGGAGTTGGTGATTTTCCTGCTAACAGTGGAATGAATGATTTCAGGCTCAAAGGGGACTTCCTCAGTTATAAGCAACGAAGAGCGCAAACATCTTTTCAGCAATATTTTTTCAGTTCGTGACTGTAGTGAAAGGTTTGCTATCATTTCGCATGTAAAATGCCTATAATATTTCTCATTTTTGTCTGCAAAGTCTTGTTTAGAAGTGGGCTAATGTTTGTATTTTCTTCATTATTGCACTCACACTTGACATATGAGCATTTCCATCCATGAACATATGTGATGTCTATATGATCTTTGTGTTTTTGAAATTTTTGATGGTTTGTTCCACGGATGTTCTCTCTTCTTTCCTCTTTCGCGCTTCGTGTGTATAAAAGTCAAACTGTTTGAATTTTTGCTCTCGAAGGTGATTTGGCAAATTTCCAAGAAGAAATCGTTTATCAAGGCGAAAAAACCATTGAGAGATGGGATTGGGAGGAAGGGAGATCGGCTACGTTGATAACTTTGAAGGAACGATCGCTGTTTTGGATCCGCGAGAAGTGGGAAGATGACACGGAGTATCGTAATTATGCAAAACCTTCTTGGAGGGCGTAAATATTCCCATGATTCTGATTAATGAGAAGAATGAGATACATCGGTTGAAATGTAAATTAATTGGGTATAGAATACTTTTTGAAAAGAAGAGAACAAAATACCGAATGTTTGTTCGATAAAATTGCTTAACAGATGCGCAATTTTCTTATCGGCATTTTTAGAATAATGTTTGTAATAGTTTCATCAATAAGGAAGATCCCTTTAGGCTTCTGTGCGACTTGGAGTCGCGACTTGAGGAAAGCCTTGTACTGACCGACGTATGCGACATTCTTTGTGAACACTTCGAAACGAACTTCGACGCCTATGTCAAATATTGCTCCAATCAGGTCTATCAGGATCGAACGTTGAAAAGGCTCAAGTATGTTCGTATATTTTCACAGGAACTGATTACATTTGTTTGAGTATTTTATTAGCGCTGCAGTGGTATCTGATAGACTGTTCTGTTTCGTAATCATAGCAAATTTTTATCATCGGTAACAAATCTCATGCGCGAAAGGCATTCTATGCCTAACAATTTTATCGTGTACTTAAATAGAGTGCCTTTTATAGTGTTTTCTTCCAGTTGATTTTCTTATTTCTCATTGGAAATAAATTTCCCATTTTAAAGCATGTTTCACTTGGTTGTTATTTTCCACTATCTACTCAGTCTGCTGATATCGAGCACAGTTTTTATTGTAGTTATTGTTAAGGTGCTATAATTCGGCATTCATGTCCTGCATCCAACGACTTGAAAGTGATCGTCAGTGTCAAGGTCTTGACATGCGCTCATTCCTCATGTTGCCAATGCAGAGGGTGACTCGATATCCACTGCTTGTGATTGCCATACTCGATCGGATTCCAACTGAATCGGAGCAACATAAAACTGCTCAGATGGCGTTACACTTCGCCAATCATGTGAGATAGTTGTCCATTGATTGTCGGGAACTATAGGCATTGAATCGTACTATACAATTTCTAAAATATTTCAAGAAACTGACTCAATGTGTGTCACTATAATGAAGTAACCTGAGAAGCTTCTGCGCTGGTGTATGTGTATGCTTGTCGATTCGTTCCTCAGCTAAAGGATGGAATGTGCTGCTACAGTCAGTTTAAGCCATGGGTGGTCTCACATACTGCATTTCATGTTCGCGTTATAACTTCTGCAGTAACTGTGGTCACTTAAGAATGGATGACGTTTACATTTTCATAGTTAATGAATTTTTTGCAACCAGTCGCTTGGATCAAGTTGATGAGGAAATACCCCAACGGGCTTCCACATTCCGTACCTTTTGCGATTTTGTCGATGAGCTATTTATTGCACTTTCAATTAGAAAGTGATGAGCTAGTTATTGCACTTTCAATGAGCTTTATTGCACAATCATCGATCTGCTGTCGAAAATTTTCCATAATATATTCATCCTTGAACCACGCTGGTCGACCTGTCGATTTTTTTTCAACCGAGCAGCTAACTGCAAAAGCTTATGAAAAAATTTAAACCTTTAAACAGTGCGAGAGTAGCTGTGCTATATTTCGCAAACAATGGTTTTTACCAGTATAGCTTTCCCAACTAGTGAATTAACTATAGGTCACAAGGCATAGATCTAAGTAAAAATATGACAGTCCCAAAATGCGTTTGCAAAAATCTTGCGCAAATCGCCAGCCTTGTGCAAATAAAGCGTTTTTTCAACTCTCAACCACTGTGCATTCGGTCATTAAGCGATCTGTTGGGCAAGGTCGAAGAAATCGTATATAGCGTCCTCTCAAGGATACTTTTCTTTGTTGCTGTAATGTCAAATTAGAATTCATGTTGACCGTTCGCCTCCAGGGTATTTTAAATACCATTAGCGCTGTTGTTCTGCAGCTTCTCTGGGTAGGGTAGTGAACTATAGCTCCTTTTCACTATTACTTATTTTACGCAAATGTTGTAGTTTTTTTTTGAAATAATTCCTACAGGTGGTCAACTGCTGTAATGAGGGTGCACGACGTATGGAACGCACTGAGCAATTATTGGAAATCGAGCGACGCCTTGTTTATAAGTCTCCCGATCTCAGGTTATTTGATTCCATTCGTTCGTTTCCTGTAAAGGCTTTTGCCCTTTTACATTTTCATCTAATACCGTTGTTTCGTTTGGCGTTTTACCTCACATTCAAAAGTGCTTTATTAAGTTCATTGTATGAGACTTACACTCTCGTACTTTATGTATATATATATATATATATATATATATATATATATATATAAGAATTAGTATTAAGTTTTCTTCAAAAAATAACTTGGCACAATGTGTTCTGTCTTTTCACTTTTGGCTCATTCAGCAATAGGCTAATTTCAAAGTTGGATTTTCCATTTCAGCCATCCTATTCAGAATTTGTTCATTAATACAGAGCTTAACTAAACGGCGCCTAAAATGAGCTGAGTGCGTACTTGTTCTAGAATACCCACTTTCTTTTTGCATAAGCGGGTAAAGTTCTCATCAGTCAGTGCAAAATTCGATAAGTTTTAGGCGTATTCCATTGGTATCGTCAGGTCGCTATTTAGTGAAACGAGGCTCGCTGATGCATCTCACCGATTCAAGGCCAAAAAATCTTCTGCAATCACGCCAACATTCACGCAACATTTATGTTTTCCTCTTCAGTGATATCCTTATGATCACCAAAAAGAAGCTGTAAGTAATTATTTGAGTTGATATTGTTCTATTTATGGTAAAAGTAGGAGCCATATCTACGAAAATGGGATAGGAAAATAAGATGGAGCTCCTCCCTTATACATGAAGACTCGTAGAGATGGCCAAGGGATTTCCCTATGAAAAGCCCTGCCAGTATGAATTGGCAGTGGTATGCAGCTATGGTGTGAGAATGAAATTTTGGACCTCATTCGGTCATTGTGTACTCACAAGCATAAAATTTCCCTTGTTGTGCGACACATCTTTCGGAATATATAAAAAATTCCGTTTCTTTCCCTCAATCTGTAATTTTTTATAATTTTTAAAGATAGGCTGGGAACAGCAAAAAATATTGAGAGGGATAAACCGCTATTCAGAAAGGTTTCTTTAGCAGAGGCCGTAAAAAGTTTCATCTCATTGAGAAAAGCTGCATCTGAAACTGCAGATTGCCTTAATTTTTTAAACTACTGTAAAGCTTCCTTTCAGGACTTCCATCTTAGCATAAATCACTGCCTGCATCATACATTCTTCCATCTCCTAGAAAACTGAGGGCTGTTACAAAGTCTGTCTCAATTGCACTTTTCTCATTCAATCGAGGCAGTGCATTTCACTATGACATCCCCTATTTCTTTTTTACTTTTGCGCACCAGCTACTACCGGTCGAGTTTACCTGCGCGCTTTGAGGAGCTACATAATTTGAAGGCTACTTTGAAAAGTGGAATTTGTTACACCACCTGCTCAAGTTTACAAATTGGGGAGAGGGGTGGGTGATGATGAGAGGAGCTAGAAAGGGTGGAAAGTTTCCAAATTGGATTAAGTTTAATTTCTCTGTGCTCAGAAGATCGGTGTATTTAAAGACAATGAGATTCTTGTGATCAGGTAAGCTCATAAGTGATGTTTATTATTGGAAACCCAGTTTCTTTCGGCTTTCATTGAAGTTGGGATGAAAGCTGCTTTCGAGAAATATTCTCATTTTCGGGACTTTTCAATCCTTCTAGAATGTTTTTTAAATAAAATATACCAATTTTCAGGAACGGCACATTTGTTTGCAAAGACTATTCGGCAAGGCGCTTTGTTGATATTGAACCAGTCGAAGTCGACAGCCCGAAGGTATTTCAATTACTGTCTTTTCAAAAGTTCCCTACCGTTCTTGCTAGAAAGTTCCACTCTGAGCAATAATGGTGCAGCGATATCTCAAAAGTGAGCTTAAGGTGCGTCATCAGGTGGAAATTGTTTGATAGATTAAGCTGTAAGTGATTATTTTTTCGTCTGGAATTTACCTAACTAGATTCGGCATTCTCTGAAGGTTCATTTTGTTCGTTCCTGACTTTTCTGCTGTTAAATGCACCGGTAATATTATAAAAAAAATTACAGGTTCCACCAGCGGCAATTTCAGTTTTGGCTACTAAGCCACATCTATTCATATGTACATTAATGCATAACGCTCGTGGACGACAGACCGAGCTGCTGTTGAATGCTGAGTCGGAAAGCGATCGTGAAAGGTGGCTGTCAGCGTTGAGACCTCCTACTGTAGGTTTTCATCAATTTTTTATTTGTTAGCTTCTGCTTGCGAGGCACCTTTCAACAGTTAGCCTATTCGCATTCATTTCATCAATCGCCAGTGACCGCTTTAATCTCTTCCATCTATTTGTGTTGCCCATGCAAATGTTTATAGTCATGTTGTCTTAAATCAAACCTCCTTCAGCGCACCTTTCAAACCTCTTCTATACTTTCGAGAGTTGTTGCACGTTGATTAAATTTCGCGAGCAAAAACCATTTCTTTCCGAATTAGTGAGTCTCCGACCATTTCCTCTACCCCTCTAGTGTCGGATGCGAAATATAACTTGCAGATCAACAACTTCTATGCAGACTACTTCATATTTTTCATTCCATTTTATTTATGTAAAATTTTGTGATGTCTCTTCGCGTTATAGCTAGTCTAGTTTTTTCTCGGCATTAATACGACCATCAACCTTGTCGCAGCGCATGCTTTGGTCTGATTTGTCACATCCTTTACTACTCTGGAACAAGCGTTATTCCGCGTAATATAATTACATATTTATGAGATGCTACTCAAAAAAAGGTAACGTAAAGTGCATTTTATGCGTAATGGATAGTTTCATTTGCATGGACGCCTTTGTCTAACGCGTTCTTCGGTTATCGCAATTTGTAACTTCAGTTTACCAATCTTTATGTTCTTTTATTTTCCTTATTGCTCTTTTTTTTCGTTTTCCTTCACTGTGAATCTCTTTCAACAATCGAGTTGATTATATTTGCAATTAGCTGGTGATTTTGGCTCATTTAAAAGTTTTGCTTTGTTTGTTTCCTATCGCTCGCTCCCTCGCTCGAAATCTCTTCACTTTGTTTGTTGATGTTTTTTGTATAGACGCTGAAGATGGTTTTTTAAAGGATTTTAAGCATTAATTATACAAGATTAGACCTTGATTAGTATTGTCTCGCTTTTAAAGTATCCTTGTGAGAAGTGATAAAGTTGGTGGTTTAATTTTTTAAAGGTTTTTAAATGCATCTATCAATTTTCATGCGCGTTATTTCGGTCTGAACCTTACTTGATGGTTATAATTTCTTTACAATGGACCTGCTTATCCTGGTATGTGCTGGGCATTTTTCCCTTCTTACTTGGAGTCGGTCGTAAAGACGGAGTACAACCATCAGCTTCCGTGGAAATATTCACCACATTTGCAGAAAATTTAAGCCATTTCAGTCATTACTGATGAGTTTTGCGATTCCTCAATTTCTTCATATTGCGGTTAAGTTTCTGAAATGGTGCATTTGATCTATGATCTCTTACGCAAGGATACTGTTATCTTGATGTCGGTAATCATGTAGACTCACGTGGTTTACTACTATTTTCCTAGCTAGTATTTAACGCGATCGGGATCGTTCATCGATCTTTAGAGTTTGCACAGCGTCAGTGACGCTGATTTTATCTTCTCATATTTTTGCTTAGCTTGAGAAAAATGTATAATTGAAATTGTTCGTCGTCATTGGTCACCACATGCAGTGATAAAATGAATGATTGCGTTCGTTTATTTATTTCGGAACACCTTTAAACTGGTTGGGCTTTTCATGTGGATCTTGATGTGACATAAATAAAGTCCTGCGACAGTTTCGGTTGAACTGTTTCATAGGGTATAGATCCATGCTTCGTTTCCAAACACTAACAGAAGCTTTGCGGATATCGTCGTCAGCTTAAGCGATTGCCTTGAGGGGGTCTTATATCTCGATGATGAGCCTTCGTTAGCACTGATTGACAATGGGGTACTGCAAATAATTTGAAAAATTATCTGTTAACGCTGAACGATTGCACCTAACAAGTTTTAATAGAGTGAGAGTGAGCACTAACATATAAGTTCATTGCTGCCGTGCTTATGTATCAGTGAAACATTATAACTCCATCCTCCAAACTGCTCGCTCGCTTGCTTTAGGCGTTTGCTAACGTAAAATCAGCTGTCGACAAATATTTTCGTTACTGTTTTCATAAGTTAATAACTGGATTTTACGGAGAAAACTGGCCAAATATTGAGCAGCAACATTAATACGCTTAGTTTAACGTCCAAACTTCCAGGTATTATCTAGTGGTAACTGTATAAATTTCCATCGAGTAGTTTAACGTTCAATTCTGAAGGAGCTTCGGTCGTAAAAAAGTTAAAATGGCACCAAAAAGCTGACATTAGAGCATTCGGGCGCTCTTACTGTTTAGGGATGGGTTAGCGAGTTGTAAAACATTAGTGAGTTTCAGTGTTCAAATCCTGAGGAAAAAGTATACGCCGATTGGGATTGCCCACAAGCAGCTGCTGTTCACAAGTATACAGCTAGTCAAGAAGATGAACTCAGCCTCGAGAAAGGCGATCTCATCAATATACTTCGTAAAATGCCCGATGGTATTTTGTTAATTAGTTTCGCATCGCACCTTTCTCCCACGCAGTTCACTATCACATGAGCATGCTGCGCACTTTCCTGTGGCAACATAGCAAGTGTTTGAAATATGCTGTAGGACTAGGTCGTGAATCGAGTTCCATAGGGGATCGGGAACTTGCTAACGGTGAGGAGGAGACGACATTAAGAGATTGCTAGAATGAAAAAAATTGATTGTTTTTTTTTCAGTGCGATCTCTTTGTCAGTCTTCCCTCTCAGTCCCCAGCTTTCGCTTTGCTAGTCACTGTGGATATATGTGTGACGATGAATAGTTGTCGTTAGTTGCAGTAGTTTCCCTATTCAGTTATTAAGGAATGTTTAAACAAGCTTGTCGATATCTGTTCGTCGCCACTATAGACAGTCCTTTTGGAATTAGCGAAAGTATTCGAAGTGTTTTAAATTGTAGTTCCTTATAGACTTTCGGCATGTAGTTTTAAGTTGTCGCATACAATCGTTTGGCTTATGCATGCTTATTGCTTATGCTGTAGCACGATATAACATATTCGTTCCACATGAAAAACTTTTAGAAAACCAAGCTTTCTGAGGGTTCCTGGAATGTGGTCGTCGGTGTCGAATAGGCTGTTTTTCTAATACGACCCTGATTTTATGAACTTCTGTTTTTTAATTAACATTACTTTTATTGCTTCCCACTTTTCACGTTTGACTAATAGGAGCTTCCACAGGAAGAGCTTGTTTTTCGCTATTGAAAGCTTTCATAATCAGTGCTGTTCATTTAAGAGTGCATAAATTTGCACTCAAGGCATTCGAGATTTTTTCATCACCCTTTGTAGGTGTATCTCAACTTCAATGACTTCCGGCAAGCAGCCTTGAAACATTTTCACTTAAACAGTTTTTTTTCGTTTTGCATTTGCATGCTATTCATATTCATATATTTTACTCCCATTCCTTCTGTCTATCCGCACATGGCGCACCAATGATGTATTTATTCCCTTGCGATTACTCAAAATAAGCCATTTCCAGGTTGGTTCTATGGTGAGAGAGTGCGCGACTCTCGCGGGGGTTGGTTCCCATCCTCCTATGTCCAGCAGGTTAGTTTTTATATCGTCGTTTGTTCTTTTAATAGTCTTTTCCTTTTTTTCCTTCTTGATGAAGTGATTTTTATTGAGATAAGTAAATCACCTGTCAAAAAGCGCTTTTTTATAGTTCATGAGTGAAACGGATGACTTTCTTGTGTTCCGGTTAGGTTACATCATCGATCACTTTGTGAGCACCGATTATTAAAAGTTGAATAAGTAAAGGAAATCGTTTCGCACATCTTGCGGATCTTCCGTAATTTGAATTTTTGAGTAACTCTAACGTTCAATTGCATAGTGAAACAAATCGAGAAGCTTGATGAAGAGGGAGTGCTAGATACGCGAATATGCGTTGCACTTTTTACGCATTTGCGAATTCATTCATTCGGCTAAAAGCTTTCGCAACTTGTCAGCAAATAATAAAATACTCACGTAGTGCATTAATAAGTTAGCCGGGTCGACCACTTACAAAAATTTTTGCCATTTTTTGAACGTGTTGAAAGGTGTGAAATGCAATCTGACAGATCGAAGTGTGTCGATTTCAAGTACATTAAAATATTTGTAACACTGCTCGAAGTTGGTGGAGTAACTCGAAGTTTATGTAATGAGTTGTCTTGTTATGTGATTTATATCCAACAACTTTCATAACTCTAGCCACAGACATTTTCGAATTGAAGCTGCCGGCCAGATAGATAGACAGACAGACACTCGTGTACATACACACGCATGCGCATATGTGCACGGAGATGGATCTCGCAACAGTGTGCTCTGCAAATGGAAATTCGTGAAAGCGCATAAAAACACAGTGCTTTTTTTTCGTGAAAGCGCATAAAAACAGTGTGTTGAGTCACTGCTGCTCTCTTTTAAAATTATATTAGGTTTTTCAACCGTTGACATATTCGCTTATGAGGCTGCGATTCGATTGCTGTCGACCGAATTATGAGACAGATGCGCCACGTTGAATTAGCACATGTGTGATAACTGTTGTTTCGAATGTGTTATGTTTTCAGGTACTCAACGACCATGTCCGAGCAAAGAACTATCGCCAGCGTCTCCGCGTTATGCAGGTTGGTTTTTCGTTCGTTTTAGCATTTAGCCCATAAACTTCGTAGTGTTCATTCAAATTATGTAAATAGAGGGATCATTTAGGCTGTAATAGTTTTAACTGGTGCATAGCTTAGTCAGTTGTTGTTGTTACGAGTTCACTGAGATAGTGCCAATAAGTTTATGTGGAGGTGAATAAGCACTTTAATAGTCACGAGACGAAGTTTCCCTTATAAATGATGTTTGTTAAAGAACAGTGTCGCTTTGAGTAGCGTATAGCCAAGTGTGGAGCACACCTTTTAGCGTTGTGAAAATTCGCTGAATTGAGAAGAAAACCACTGTATTGGATGACTTTGAAATTCACATTAAAAAACTTTCTAGGCAGCTGCCGACTACCGCTTACAGCAAGAGCAACTCAAAGCAGCGGAGAGTGCAACGCGGAGAGCGCCACATCTCATGGACAGATTCCGTAGACTGAGCAATCCTAAATCGCTCTTCCATACAAGTTCCTCCGGATGAGCGTCGCTTCAGTGCGATAGTTTTATACGCGATCGCAGCTGCAGCAATGTTGACAAAGCTTAGCAAGTACTTTATAGTCAGCGAGACAGGCGTTTCTCGACACTAACATTGTGTGCAACTTGAGTACAATCGGTACCTATTATTGTTGGCTGAAATATAAGCATAGGCGTGCAAATCGCGTAACAATTTAAATAATTTATGGCGGAGGCACCGGTGAATCATCTGTTTAAACGACTGTGAGGTCCTTTCTACTGTAGATTCATTGTTGGTGTATTGTGTGATGGAATCGCTTCTTCCAAATTGTCGTATTTTCAGAAGTTGATTTTGTCTCTCAATAAGCTTGCGTTTATTTCACACAGACTATCGATTGCGTTCTTTTCTGCAGCTTTGATTCTAATGACGTTTGCTTTAGGCATCTAGAGGGTGAGCTAGCAACATAAAAAGGATCCTGGCTTGTTACCCCGTTCGTAATAGGTGCCTCATATGTACTAATATATACTAAAAGTTCTTCACCCTTGCAAACCTTCTGCTGCGACATGAGTGCCACCATAGGAGGTCAACTTTTTTTCGGAGGCTCTGCTGAAGAGCTAAGAAGCTTCGAATTTTTCAAAATTTATGCTTCATCTTATGATTTGCAGCCAGTAGGGGGTTTTTGATCTGTGATCATGGCTATCAACCGGCATTGTTTCGTTGCGGTTTTGATCGGTCAAAACCAAATCCCTTAATGAGTCATATATGGTTTTATTATGTTCCTGTCACTAATCCGATTGTTCGGAGATGTGAGATTCCTGCGCCCAGTTGTTTAATATTTGAACGAATAGCTGTACTGTGCGAAAATTGTACCCAATTGCGATAAAATCACACCTGATGGTCGCGACTGGCGGAAATTGCAATCAGGTCGCAGAAACGTGAGTAGGGAGGCGGTATGCGCTTAAATATTACGCCTTTCTTAGGAGAACTTAACGTACACACGCACATCCATTGTTGTATTTGGTCGCAGTCATGCTTGGCATAACGATTGATTAGGGTGTGTGTCCCCTTTAAATCAAATTTAACCATTAGAAAATATACAGTTTAGACTGGTGGTGATCAAATATCACTTTTTTGTAATAACGAAAAAGCAGAGGTGTTCTCGTGGGTCATGTCCTTTAAATGCTGTTCCTTGAATACAGGAGAGAGAGTAAACATGCACAATTTTATAGCGATCACCAGATGGTCGCGTGAGATGAGAGCCGTTGATCTAGATAGGTCCTGAAGGAAGGGAAAGGGCGATTTCCGTACGTTGAAAAATATTATGTTTTTGAGGAAATGGCCTTACCTCCTAAGAATTCCTCATGCTTGTGCCAAAGACGCTGAAGGAAAGAGCTCTTTCACCAGTCTTTTGCGAGATTCCATTTGAAAATTGGAAGCTTTCTTTATTTCTCACAATTTGTCGCTTTTCCATTTATGTTACAGTAAAATTTTCTGTACAAAGTCGTTTTTCTGTTCTTTCACTTACATTTTGTCGCCAAAGTTTAACCACTTCTGCCTCACAGGAATTTAAAGGAGAAGTTGTTGATGTAGTTGAAGATCTTTCATGAGAATCACTTTTGCCTTAAGTTTGCGGGGAAATTTATAAAAATGCTAGTCTAGCTGTCGAAAGTTATTTAAGTTGCATCATTTTTTTCTTTTCCAGTTTACGCTTTTCTCCCCTGCTTTTATGTGAACTTTCGCGGTTTTGTTTTTCAATTTCGATTAGGATTCTACAGGAACAATATCGCAGGATTCTTTCGATCTCTGTTGTTGATATAAATGGTGTTGATGAGCCACTGCCGATTGTTGTTCATCCATATAAGAGTTACTTATTGTTTGATGTCTGTGGAACGTTGTTCATCGATTGACTGTGTTTTACGGGACTCGTTAAATGAATTAGCTATCTGCACCATGTGGTCATTTCTGTATGATTCCGTTTAAGAATTACCAGCTTGTATTTGTTAAGTTCATTCCATAAAGCGGTATATAGTGAAATGCGGAAGTGGAGCCACTAGATTGATTAAATCATTTGTTTGTAAGTCGGAGCATCACTGGCCATTTTACGTTTTTTCGTCCTCCATTCCGTCAACTCTAATCGACAAGAGTGAAGGACATATGCATGTGGTTTTTCACCTGAAAGGATTCTTAATGTTTTCATTGATTTCATCAGGCATAAATGCTTAGTTCTAAGGGTTTTGTTTGTTTGTTTGTTTTTTCGCATTTCATGAGCACTTCAACAAAACAGTTAAATGTTCAAATGAATCTACCTGCTATGCAAATGTTGCAATCCATGCTTTTTCTGCACTGCCAGAAGCGGATAGCAAATTAGTGTTGTAGGCCCGGTGGGTTCTTCTCTCTGTGATGCAAGCAAGTCCCTCTGAGGGCACGTATTTCGGCGTTGCCCGTATTTGAGCTGGCTTTTGTATAGAAAGCATATTCGTGGTGCTGCTCAATGAAGCATTTCATATCACGTTGCATAGAAAACGACATATTTTCGAATTTTCTAACAGCTTTTATCTATTCTTATAGTGTGTTGTTTGCTTTTGCTCCTATGAAAATTGATCACTTTCTTTGATTGCTTGCTTGAATAAAGATGTTTTCTTGAATCACCGAAAATTTCGCAGAACGTCGATCGATCGCAGGACATCGATGTGAATATTGTTGGTATCAGATGTTTCATGGAGCGCGAGAAGTTTGTGCGCCGAAAATGGATTGTGTATTGTAGGGAAGTATTTGTTTGGAGTTGAACTTTTCTTGCCCACAAGCTCGGTGGGTTGTTGTTTCTGTGTTGGAAGTCGTTTGAATTCCTTGCCCTTCTCTTATATATGCCGTGCTCTCGGCAACTGCTGCAATATGAAATTATCTAAACTGGTAACTTATATTTCCTTTGCAACTAGTGTCGACATTCGGAATCGCCGAACAAAATTTTTTTTATCGGTATGCTACGTGCAGTCAATTTCCTCGAGAGTAACAGCCTCACAGCATGTTTTCGTGGTCTTGGAACTTTTGAGGCTGCGTGGAACACTTGTGTCCTGCACGAAAATAACCGGAAAAACAAGCATAGAAATGTGTGCGAATTCGACTCAAGTGACATGTGATAAGAGGAACAAGTTCGAGTTAAGCGAAGCTCAGCATCCGCTAATCGATTCCCGGTATGTGAGTGCAGTTGATCGCAGTCATTCTCATCAACCAACTCGAAAAGGCCACAGGAATTGGGATGCAACTTCTTAGCTGTCATTCGCCAACTGCAGTCGGCGATGAAATCAAAAACTCGTTCCTTGAGTACCAGACATTTTTATCAGCATGATGATGTAAGGTCACGAGTTGCAAAACTCACAAAAAACATGATTGACGAACTTGGATGGCACTTTCTTCACTTACGTCTACTACTGAAACTCCCGAAACCTTCATTTGGGTCCACAATCCGAGATTCTTACATCTTCCGGTTTCACCAGAAAGCGAAGATTTGTTTTCAAAAACGAAATCAGATCGAAGGAAGATGGCATCAGAGTTCTGTGCAGTACAGACGGCTGATCTCATCGAATCGGAGTTCATGGGCTTGTGTAACCTGTCAGAAGAGATCGTTAACACTGATGGCATGTATCATATTAATTGATTTGATGAGTTTTATGCAAAAGATCTCTACTCACAAAAAACGCATGAATTTTTGCGGCAAAGCAATATGCGATCCCGAAGATGTGTAGGGACAACTTCGATATTAAACTAGAGGTGACGTTATTAGGTTTTGCATCCTTTTCTGCGCAGCAACTCAAAACTTATTACGGGTCCGACCTATTTCTATACACAATCGGACATATTCACTTCGGATTCATTTTTTGATGTTTTTTTACCACCTCTGAAAGTGATGAAGAGTGAAGCTTTGGCACCGAACACGAGGAGAATACAATTACAGTTAGGAATTTATGTTTCCAAGGGCGTTTTCGCTTAATTGGAGGAGGGAAAAGGGGCCGGGAGGAGGGACAGTGTGGGACAACACTAAGCCTGAGCGAAGTAGGTGGAGAAAACTTTGCAGATTTAAACGAGCGGGCGGTGCGTTCTTAGAATGATTGAGAAATTAGATCGCATAAAAATTTCAAACATGGAATGCTAGGTGCTTTTCCGTCTGATGCGTTTGATGCGTTTCTTACTGCGAACAATGCACTGTTTTATTTCTGTGTTCGTAATTTACGGTACGATTTTGAAGTTTTTTGCTAGGTGTGCTGACAAAGATGACGGAACTTTGCGGAGTGTTTGCAATGAAGCAATTTCCTGAAAAGACCTTTTGAGAACAAAAATTCGATGAGAAAAGCATTAAATTTTTTTTTTTTTTGCAATGTTCATCGATCAGACATCAGTTTTTGTGAAATAGTGCCACATATTTCGCCTCAGTTTTAGCTTCATGTATAAATAAAGCTCTGATGATTACCTGACTTATGTATATTTCTTTTCTTGATTTCATTTCATGTTTTTGTATGCATTCGTGATTTTATCACTATCTACTTGAATAACGTATTAATCAGTGAGTTCGGTTTTTTTAACTTTTCAACCAAAGCTTCAATATTTTCCAAAAGCTTCCGCCACCAGGTAATCTTTAAACACTTCGAACTAAAGCATTTAAATCATAATAATGGTTTAGGAAAACAGTGGGAAAATAACGGGCGTTTTAAATCTATGAAAAGATATTTTATATCGGTAAATGACTCTCCAAATGATTTTTTGTTTCCGAAAAATGGCTAGAGAGTGAATGTTGTTCTCTAATCTTGCTCAGTGGAATTATGCATAAGGGAATTACAAAAATTTGAATTATGCTAATCTTCTCGCCATTCTCTTACATTTAATTTTTTGTTTCTTTTTCAGGATTCCACTTTGGCGATGTAACTAGTGGTCGCATGAAATGAAAAACTATGTACAAAGGAACCTAGCCTCTGCTTACTCAACAAACCTTTCTGTTTTCATGGTAGTTTCTCCATTCTCCCATCTTTTTTTGTACATGTTATATTGCCCGCTAGGAATATAAGAAATTGTGCATCTTGGTGACCGTGGTTGCATATGTGTATATCATATCAGCACTCCATAACATGTTTTCTGCTTGAGATTTGAAACTTTTTGAGGATGGCTTAAACATATGGTAAAAAATGACTATACTGATTGCATCTATACTGGACCCAAAACGTGGTTGGTTATTCACGTTCAGTAGATGCTGTATTCGTTGAATTACCTCACTACCATAAAGGTGGGCACATTATGAAATTAGTACTCAACTTGTTTGCAGACTTTTATCTAAATTTTAACCATGTTGCAATGAAATTACTCAAAGAGCTTTTACTTATATTTTGCATCTCGAGCTATCAAATTTATTTCTCCAGAATGCAAACTGCCATATTGTTTGCTTCTAACGTGAAAAACTGACCTCAAAAACCTTTATGAGCAAAGGAATGCACATCTTTTCAACTAATTATTGATGGCATTGAATGCATGTTCCACATATCCGAACTCGCAACAGTCCATAACCAAGCAACATTGACCCATAATCGACGGAAAGTTTGCTCGCAGGAATACTGCTTAGAGTCCGTTTAATCGTAGATACATTGCTCAGAGCTCAGTGATGTTATAATTCGGCCGGCTTGCTGCGACATCTGGGCATTCTAATGTTTAAAAAAATTTTTGTTTCGCTCCCACACTATAAGAGCTTGCAAAGCTGTTAACACAACAGCTAATAGAATTCTTGATTAGAAAGTCTATAAAAACTAAAATGCCTTCTCGAAACGCATGTTCGCTCGTTACTCGATTACGATGCCTACGTGTGTGCAGCAGCAAATAAGCCCATAAGGGTAATGCAACGTTGTGTTAGCAGACTCGTCATCCGAAAAAGTGGCAAAACGCTGTGGTGCAAAAAAGCGTTCCAATAAAAATCATAGGACAACTTAGCTCAAATGTTTTTAAAGGGGCTTTATAGTGACATGCGGAACTGTTGACAGAGTTGTTAGTTTGAGCTTGCGATAACAGTTTTTTTGTGCCTCACTAGAAAACCTTCGGTAGTTTTCAAATTTTCCACCCATTCAACAGTAATTTTCAGGTTAGACGTGCGACTGCTCCACAGAGCTGCTCATCTCATTCAGTGGCAGTCTTTCGTGCTGTAGCCGCACTCCTTTCGAGACCTCGTTTCACTTCTTACATCTGGGCGAGAGCTAAATCAAAAATAATTTTGGCTTCAATTTCGTTATTGTGCGGCTTTCATCGTATCATGTTTCAAATCTTCAAAGTCTACTGTTGCCGTTAGTTGCTTATTTGCTTTTTCTCTAAATATTTACCACAGCTGGACACGCTATTCTGTTTTTGAAGATTATGTGCATTTTTATTGTCGGCAGACTCGTTTGAATGGAATAGAATAGAATAGAACAGAATTGGACTGAACTGAACTGAATTGGATTGAATTAAATTGAATTGAGTAAATTGAATAGAACTGAATAGAATGCTGCAGGAGAGAATAGAATAGAATGGAACAGAACAGAATTCAGCGGGGTAGGACAGAATAGAATAGAATAAAGCTGAATTGAATCGAATAGAATTGATTAGAGCAGAATAGAATTGTATTGAATAAAGTAGGATTGGGTAGAATTGAAGAGAGTTGAATAGAGCAGAAGTGGACAGAATTGAATACAATCGAATGGTATAGAACTCAACAGAATAGAATTCAGTAGAATAGAGTAGAATAGAAGAAAATGGAATAGGATAGAACTGATTAGAAATGGATGGAATGGAATGGAGTTGAATAAAGCTGGATAGAACAGAATTGAATTGAACAGAATAGAATAGAATAAAATAGAATAGAGTTGGAAGGAATTGAAGCGAATTGCGTAGGATAGAATAGAATTGAATTGAACGCAGTAGATTCGAACGGAATTGTATAGGACAGAATAGAACAGAATAAAATGAAATAGAAAAGAATTGATTCGAGGTGGATTGCGTAGGATTCAATAGAGTTGAACTGAATGGAATCCAATTGAATAGAATTAAATTGGATTGAATCGAATAGAATTGAACAGAACTGGATTCAACAAAAAAAGAATATTGTGGAATCGAACTGAGTTGAAGCGAACTCCGTAAGGTGGAATAGTATAGAAATGGTTGAATTGCGTTGCTTAGAACTGAACAGAATTGAATAGAACAGAACTTAATAGAACAGGATAAATTGAGGAGAACTGAACAGAACTGATTGGAATGGAATTGAATAGGATAGAATTTTTATTGAATTGCATAGAATGGAGTAGAACGCTACAGAATTGATTTGAATTCAGTTGAAATGTATAGGAGGAAAGAGAACTGGATGGAATTGAATACAACTGAATAAAGCTGTATTCAGTAGAATTGAGTTGAATTGAATGGGATTGAAATGAATAGGAAAGAACAGAGTGAAATAAAATTGTATTGGATTGCATAGAATAGAACGGAATAGAATTGAATCGAACTGAATTTCATAGAATAGAATAGAGTAGAATTGCATTGGATCGGATCCAGTTAAATTGCATAAGATAGAATACTATTGGATGAAGTGAATTGAACTTGATTGAATCAAACAGAATAGAATAGAATAGAATTGAATTGAGTTGAATAGGATTGAATTGAATTGAGAGGAAGTATTGAATTGAATAAAATGCACTTGAATATAATTGGTTATAATGAAACTGAGTTGAATGCAAGAGGTTCGAATAGAATTGTAAAGGACAGAATAGAATAGGATAGAATGAAATAGAGCAGAATTGAATTGAGGTGAATAGCATAGGATTGAGCAGAAAAGAATTGGATTGAGTCGAATCGAATTGAGTAGAACTGAATAGAGTTAAATGAATTGAATCGAACAGAGTTGAATAGAATTGAACAGAATTGGAGTCAACAGAAAAGAATAACATATTACCGAACTGAATTGAAGTGAATTCCATGGGATGGAATTGAATAGAATTGGATCGAAATGAGTTGCTGAAGACTGGATAGAATTGAATAAAAGAGAATATAATAGGATAGGATGGATTTGAAGACAATTGCATAGAACAGAATAGAATTGAATTGAATTGGGTTGGGTTGAGTTGAGTTGAGTTTAATTGCACGGAATGGAATAGGGTGAAATTGAATTGAATAGGATTGCATAGAACAGAATAGAACAAAATTGAATTGAGTCGATTTGAAATGAAATGAATTGAATTGAATTGAATTGAACTGCATAGAATAGAATAAGAAAGAATAGGATTCAGCCGAATTGCATTGCAGAGAATAGGAATGAGTTGAACAGAATCGAATTGAATAGAATTGAAAGGAATTGCATAAATTAGAATGAAGTAGAATTGGATTATTTTATATTCAGTTGAATTGCATAGAATAGAATAAAATTGAATTGAACTGACTTGAATGGGCGAGAATTGAATTGAATTGATTCGTATAGAATAGAAGAAAATGGAATAGAATTGGATTGAACTGAATAGTATAGAATTAAATTGATTTGAACTGAACTATATAGAACTAAACTGGATGGAATTGAACTGAATAGAACTGAACTGAAGTGAACTGAACTGAAGTGAACTGAACTGAATAAAGAAGAAGTGAATGGAATTAAAGAGTTTAATAACTGAATAAAATTGAATTAAACAGAATTGAGTACAATCGAATTGAACGAATTCAGCTGGATTGAGTTAGAAATAATCGAATTAAATTGAACTGATCAGAATTAAATTTAATTCCATAGAGTTGAGATGAATAGGAAAGAGCAGATTGAATTGAACTGAGTTCAATTGCATACATTGGAATAGAATAGAATTGAATTGAATTGCATAGAATAAAATAGAATAGAATAGAATAACACAAAATAGAATAGAATAGAGTAGAATAGAATGGAAAGGAATTGAATTGAATGGAACTGAATATAATTGAATTGAATAGACTTCAGTCGAAAAGAGTTGGATGAAATTAGATTGACTTGAATGCAATAAATTCGAGTAGAATTATATAGGACGGAATAGAATGAAGTAGAGTGAAACAGAATAGAACTGAATTGAAGTGAATAGCATAAGATTGAGTACAATAGAAGTGAATTGAATTGAATCGAAGTAAATAGAATTGAATGAAATTAAGTTGAATTGGATCGAATAGAATTGAGTAGAATTTGACAGAATTGGAATCAACAGAGAAGAATAGTATAGAATCGAACTGAATTGTGGCGAATTCTATAAAATAGAATGGAATGGAGTTATATTCAATTCAGTTGCTTGGAACTGGATAGAATTGGATAGAACGGAATTAAAAGCAGTAGGACGGAATTGAAGAGAATTGAATAGTATTGATTGGGATAGAATTGAATTGAATTGCGAGGAATGGAAAAGAACGTTATAGGGTTGATTTGAATTGGATTGAATGAGATTCAATAGAATTGAAATGAATCACACTGAACAGAGTTGAGTAGAACAGGATCAAATAGAATTTTAGGATGAAGTTGGATAGTATGTTATAGGACGGAAGGAGATTGAATGAAAT
Organism: Baylisascaris ailuri; assembly: GCA_022845575.1. Classification (NCBI taxonomy): domain Eukaryota; kingdom Metazoa; phylum Nematoda; class Chromadorea; order Rhabditida; family Ascarididae; genus Baylisascaris; species Baylisascaris ailuri. The sequence continues at coordinate 30,861 of JAAVTS010000630.1, forward strand.
TGTACAGAATAGGATAGAACAGAATACAATTGAATTGAATTGAGTACAATAGGACTGAATTGAATGGAATTGAAATGAATTGCATGAAATAGAATAGGATTGAATTAAGTGAACTGAGCTGGCTGAATCGAACCGAATAGAATCGAAATGAATTGAGTTGAATAGAATTGAACTGAACTGCATTGGAGAGAATGGGATTGAACTGAATAGAATTGAGATAAATTGCATAAAATAGAATGTAATGGGATTATTTTAAATTGAATTCAGTTGACTTGCAGAGAATAGAATAGAATTGAGCTGAACTGAATTGGATAAAGTCGATTAGAGTCGAAACGAAAAAGAAAGAAGAGAACCGAATTGTATAGAATCGAATAGAACTGGGTGCAGTAGAATGAGATTCAATAGAATTGAATCGAATTAAACCAACTGTATTGTATTGTACTGTATTGTATTGTATCGGATTGGATTGGATTGAACGGAATTGAATAGGGAGGAATTGAAGTAAGTTGAATTGAATTGCACGGAATGGAAGGTTATGAAATTAAGTTGAATAGAATTGCATTCAATAAGATAGAATAGGATTGAGTAGAATCAAATTGTATGGTATAAAGTTGAATTGAATAGAACTTAATTGAATCGGACTGAATTGAATAAAGCGGAATTGAATAGAATTGAAGAGAATTGAATAAAATTGAACTGAGTAGAATTAAATCGAACGAAATTGAAAGGAATTGAATAGAATTGAATTGAATGGAATTGAATTTGGTTGGATGAAATTATGAGGAATAGAAAAGAGTAGAATTGAATTGGATTGAGTTGAGTTGAGTTGCATAGACTGGAATGAAATAGAGTAGAGTAGAATAGAATTACAAGGAGAAGAGTACGACTGGATGAAATAGAATAGAATTGCATTGATTTGAACTGAATTGAACTGAACAGAATAGAATTGAGTCGAATTGAATTGAACTTAGTTCGTTGAATTGAAATGAACAGAAAAGAATCGACCTGAATTGTCATAGGATAGAATACAGTGGAATCGAATCGAATTGAATTGAATATAATTGAATTGAGTAGAATTGAATTGAATGAAATTGAGCAGAGTTAAACTGAATTGAATTGGATAGAATTGAATAGAATTCAATAGAAGTGGGTAGAATAGAGTAGAATGGAATTGCGTTGAATTGAATTGAGTTAGGTGGATAGTCGTGAGTGGAATTTAACAGAATTGAACAGAAATGACAAGAACAGAAAAAAAGAGGGTAGAATAGAACAGAATCGAATAGAATAGAGTGAAATAGAATAAAAAAATCGAATTGAATTGAAGCGAATTAAATTGAATTGCATTGAACTGAATTGAATTTAGTTGAATAGAATAGAATTGAAGAGAATTGAATATAATTACATAGAATGGGATAGAATTGAATAGAAATGAATTGAATTGAACTAAATTGAATTGAATTGAATTGAATTGGACTGAATAGTACAGCATAGAATTGAATTGAGTTGAATTGAATAAAAAAATATTAGATGTGAGATAGCGAGCAATGAATGTTCGATCGAAAGCATTTCTACTGTAAGCGATCAGCGCTGCATAAAATTCCACTGTGCCATTCTTTGTTACGTTTCGCGATCCCACCTTCATTACCTTCATGTTGGTTCTGCTTCATGTATCGAAATTTCCACGTCTCTGTCCCGCCCATCCCTCAAACAACTGTCCAGTAATCGTCGGCAACAATCTAACGTCATTTACTTTCTGTTTTTCGCACGTTCCCATCTAATGTTGCGCAAACAAAATCCACTTGGTGCGCTTTTACAGAGCTAGTTCGTCACGACTTCTTGCTTCTTTGTGAGGTATCCTTAAATGGGTTGCCTCACTGATAATGTATCTTCTGCGTTATTTATTTCTTAACATTAAAAGACGTGTCAGCATAATTCGGTCAGCTGTTGCATAGAGAGGGCTGGTCTCTTATAACTTTTTGCCCAGTATCCTAGCCTTCCTACAGTTATAATAGCAGTTTTGTATCTGTTCGTTTACCACGCTGTTTATTGCACAGGCTTGAAATTGAACCGTTTCATACATACTTTTCAACTAGTCACATTCCAACGGGACATTTTCAAAACAATACCTTTTAGTTATTATTTATTTGCGCATAGTGAAATTTAATCCTTTGCAACTAAGCGGATGTAAGTTCTGGGCAGTAACCTTCCTAATTTTTTTTTCGAAAATCTGTGCTGTTCTCAACTATGGTGCTAAATTCGCAACACTTTGTTTTCATCGTTATTCAGTGCGTAAGCTTAAAAAGTAAGTGTTGACCATTTGAAAAGTGGTAGAGATATTTAGTCGATTCCTCATACTTTTTATGCCCATTATTCAAGGACTCTTCAATGAACCAGCTTTTCGATGATACCGCATTCTTATTACTCCCCCCCTCCCCCCTTTGGAATTTAAAATGTAAGCTTTTACGGCCTGATAGTTTTTGCATGGAGGCGATTGATTATTAAAGCTTTTTTGCCCAGCTTTTAAGCTATTTAGTTTAAGTAATCTTGTAGTAGCACATCTTTATCTTTGCTTGCTGCATCAGGTTCAAAACTAACCATCGATCTCTTGCGAGGTACTGCATCGGTGCACTTTTTTTATTTGTGCTGACCATAATATATGTTAAACATGGGTCTTGAGTAGCCATATTTTGTAGCGTTGGGTCTATCTGTTGAGCCCATTTGGTGGCTATAATAAGCTAAATGTAACTCTGTCGGCAGCGATCATAGCCATTGTAAAATTTCATCACTACAACTGCAACATTCAGGTTTTTAGCTCTCCTTGAGTAAACTTTAATGCATTGATGCGATTCTCATCGTTGATCTTTTCAATTCATTATCAAACCTATCAATGCCATTTATCGATGTGAAACCTGCAGATTATTTTAGCACCTTTCATTGAGCTCTTTGACGTCGTAGACTAACTCTAAATGTGAGGACTGTTGCATGCGTTGCAGCAAGATATTCTAGGACTACGAATGAGGCAACCTGAATTGTATACTTAATGACCAGGTGTTTTATCTTTTTTTTCTTTCATAGCAATATAGACACCTAGTAACCTACAAAACGAACGTTTCACATAGGAGACATAGATAGAAACATCTGCTGCAGGCTCAAATAAGGCATCTCACTCTGATTTTTCTGCATTGTTTTACAGTGGTTTCAGAATTGCTTCCGCACTTTTTTCTGCGCTTTAATGAACACAACTTGCGACGAGTCTCTTAATCGTTTATTGGGCTTTATGTATATAAAATTATATGAAGTTCAATAGGATGGATATTCATTATTAGAATTTATGCAACGTTCTATACCGTTTCGTCGATCATTATAATATAAATGTAAATCTCTCATCTGCTTTGGTCCACACAAAAATGCACGAACAATTGCTTCGATAATCATACTCAGAACGATTTTTTTGCAATGGCGTTGCGCTCATAAATTTTGGCGTTACTGTAGAAATTACCAATAAATTGAGCATGAATGATGAGGAAATAGAATGACGAGTAGATACCAATAGAAAATCCCATACATCCGAATATTTCGTTAAACAATTCGACGTAATTCTATCAATGCTGAAGTTGATCATTGCATTTCAAACAATCGTAATGCAGAAGATTCTCTTTCAAAAGTGATCATCTTTTTAATGTTTATCGCCGTTTAATATTCCTCCATCTCACTTCGGAATATCGTTTTTGGTGCATGCATCGTTGATGGATGTAATCGTGACATACTTGCCTCGATTGGATGAACGGTCGGCACATTGTTATAACCTGAAAGATACTATTTTGTTGCTATTTTCCGAAAATACCTTTTAAAAATTTTGAAAAAAGTTTCATGTCTTATAGCATTAATCGTATTTAATGAGAAACGCTTAGCAAATGCAGAAGAATATCTCGATGAATAAGTTTTCATTATCTGTTTTAATTCGATTGTTTCATTGGTGACATCGTATCTTTGAATAAATTTTACATCGCCGTATCTCTGAACATCCTGATGACTTTTTTATTTTTTGATATTATTCCAACAATATTCATATTGCTCAAAATATTGTCATTATTGTTACTTGTGTAAATGTTATACATTTCAATGTTTTAAATGAATCTATATGTTGCAGGGGCGATTGGCATATTTGTTTGCTTCAACGGGAAAGAATCCCAATCCGTTAATCGCCTATTGTGATTGTTTTTGAGCTTAACATAAGCTCCCGTCAGCGGGATACTCAGAAAACGTTGTGTCGGAGAGAAGAAAGTTTTTGTACATTTTTTCTGCCACTAATTCATTCCTGAAGGTGACCATGAATTCCTCTTTCTTGAAGATCTCAACCATTTTGGGATAAAAGCTTTCTGTTTCTTCTAAGGTACTGGCGCGCACCAGAGTCAACTTTTTCACTCCTCCTTCCCTTCCATGACGTTCGTCACTTGTTTTCACTAGCTCACCATGCCACAGCTGATGTTCATACTGAGGTTGAGAGGAGATCGGCAAACTTCGAGAATTCGCGAGCTGTTAGTCTCAATGCGCATCATTTCTACGATTTATTATGTCCTCAAGGAACTTTTGAAGTTATATTCTCTTTGATTAGTCTATGACTTCTGGGGGAACTGCAGAAAGGGTTTATGCTGTTCAGTCAGGGAGCTCCGATTTATTTTTCGCTGTTCAGAAAATCCATCTTTTCCTGTTCCCTTATCCTCGCAAAACTCCTTTTGATTCCCACTTTAAAAAAAACTTCCGCACAACATTACGAGTAACGTAAAGGTTTGCAGGTTCAGTGTGGAATCCATTTAGCAGACCAGTGCTTTCATCGTTGAAGAATATGAACAGTTTTATTTACTACGCTGGGCAGTCAAACAGTGATGTTCGTTGTACTGGAATGACATGTCATTAAATCATTGGCGCATCCTCACCCTTAAACCTTCAAGTTTGTATCCTTAATAGGGTAATTTTCAAGTAGAAAAGAGTGACCGACCGGTCACAAAGCAGACGCAAATTTAAGCACGTTGAAGTGTTTTCGACTTCTTCCGAAGCTGATGAGTAATTTGAAATTTGCTATAAAAAGGTAAACCAGTGGTTTATATTTTACGGTCAACTTTCTTAACTCAATCTTAAGCTGTAGAGACACATACACACAAACAAACATAAGCAAAGGTACAAACATCTGCACAGGTGATGACGTCGGTGTAATGTACTTTGCATGTGCAAACTGACAAATTGCACTGAGATGTGGCCTTTTCAAAAATATTGCAATTTTTGGTCCTAAGAGAAAGCAAACGCTAATTTCTAACCAATATTACTTTGCCATACTGCAGTGATCGAGCTATACAAAAAACTTCTACATTATGTGTGGTGACCTAAAGTCGTCGTCAATTTTTCACTCTAAGAACCTTATATCTCGCATCGTGCTATATAGGACGTTCAACTGTAGCATATTACGAAAACTGCTGGCAAGGTGGTCTTCGAAGGCAAGAGAGGGTTCCCTGCTAAACGTATCCAATTCGCCTATTCTAAGTAAATTTTTTCCTCAGATATATTAGGCCGAATAGGTGCTGTATTTTATACTATTAACTTCTCGTTGTAGACCTTAATTTTTCTCGATCTCGCTTCAAAATTATTTTTCCTAGGCCTTCGACTTTATGCTTTCTGCTTGATCTTAGCTGTACCACTGTTGGTACCATAGTTTTCCTTCCAAGGAGAATGGCCTTTTAATGTTTGCTCAACGTTGCACACAGATGACAAAATCGAATACCAATATCACATGACTACACGAATGCAACTGCAATACGCAACTTATGGAGATTTTAAAAGCTGGCTTTGTAATGCTTTAGAGCCACAAGAGGTTGTTCCAATGCGGGGCGGTGAGTAGGGGTGGGCGGAGGAGGAGGGAAAGGAAGACGAGAAGGAACGATAAAGGAGGCAAGAAAGGGGGGAGTAACTGAGAGGGCGAAGCGCTCTATTTACACTCGCTAATGTTTAATTCGAGAATAGTGATTATATTTATAGATAGAGAGTTGCTATAATGCTACTTTGTCGTACGCAGAACATGCATCGTATAGAATCGCGTATCGCTTTGTTTCGATGGTAGTAGAGAAATAAGTTGATAATTGAGTTCAATTTCGTCAGGTGAAACAGAATCGACATTGCACTCTCACACTGCCGTTGTGTGTCATTCATCAGTTTCGCAGTTCCTGCAATTGCTCACATAAAATCTCACTTTATTGATTATGCAAATTTTCGTTTGACGCTAGTAACATCACTTCGGCTTATGCGCTAATCATCGTACGTATGCTAATTTACTTCAGAATACAGAAGTGGATGAGGCTTAGCATTTCCTTTGGTGCTAGCACCTTCATGAGAATGCCACTTTTTTAATGGCTGTACCACATTGAGGACATCTGTGCATAGTAGATGCAATGCTGTTTCGTTGCAACTGCAAAAATGTGGGATGGCGCTTCGGTCGGACTTCGGAAATCAATTTCCGAATCCTTGATAATTATCTTCTGTTATGAAGTGAAGCATCACCGTAAATTCCGATGGCTCGTGGAATCGCATCAAGAAAAAGTGTCAAACAGCTCGAAATCGCAACTGTGATCGTCATCTTCAGTTGAGCACGTCGTTGGCAGTCAAGCTTCAATATGAACAATAATCAGATCAAGCATTGTCCTTTCGTTCTATACTAAAATCGGAGCATTCCGATATTATAAAATCCATCACGACCATTAGAAAACTGCGTGAAAGAAACAGCATTATGCAATTGCAATGTGATATTTTGCTTGTTGTTGAAGATAAATTATGTCCGCAGACAACAATCGTCTGAGTTCAATCATCATATCAAACTCGTTTACAATTGCATTGCATAATTGTTTCAAAAATTTTTTAATTTATCTATTGATCAATGCAAATAAAATTGTCGCTTTCGTTCGTCGATTAACGATTGCAGCAAAAGAAATGCGAATGCGAATATTACGCTCAAGATATTCAAAGCCTAAAAGATTTACGAATCATTTGGTGGAAAGAATATAAAATGGGAGATCGCTTACTTGAGTTGGATAGAGCTTGTCGGACATGATCTTTAACTGATTTCGAATCAAATATACCACTGGTATATATAAAAAAACACTAAGCGCTGTGGCGCAGCTCGTCATATATTTGGAGATAGCGTAAAACAGAGGTGACAAGTAGACATTCATGCACAGCATCGATAGTGTTCCTTTCATAGTGATAGGTTTGTACCAAGCCGCTAATGATAGCAATACTGATAGTCCATACGGCTGCAAATAAGCATTATGAACGCTTAAAAGCGCCCAAAGAAGGTGAATTATAACGAAAATATCGGTGTTTAATTAGATCAACGTCTAATGCTGTTCGATTTTCCAAACCACAGATTACGTATAATGGATACATAGGTGCTATCATTTTGAGAGTTGTCTGCGTATAACTGTGAGATATTAACTTCTCCGTTAACTATAAAGCAGCGTTGCCCGCACGCCTATAACTCACATGTCAGAGAAACTAAAAATTTCTCGACATCAATAAAAACATACCACTCCAATAGCGATGCGGGTATATGATGCACCCCATGCAATATACCTCAGTGGCAAAACGACAGAGATCAGTCGATCAATAGTCAAAGTTAGCAACATAAATGAAGTCGCAAAATCAGACCAGCGCCAAGCCCATGAATGCGGTAGCAGCATGCATTGTAGTGGAGTGAACAAAATGTCGATACTGTTGGCTAGTATAATAGCTGAACGATAGATGCCAGCGATCAGCGTTGCTAATGCTAAAAATAAGCATAACGTTACCTCAATATTCGTTCAAGATTAACACCGTTTAATAAAAAGAACACAACGTCGGTTTAGCATATCTTACGAACTGATTTCCGTGCCAAAATGCATCCACCTGTATGATAGAAAGTTTGCTAAACTTGCACTCACCTAATACCTTTAACAACTTTACTTTCAGTTGGTCAGCAGAGCTGCTTTCATAATCATGCAAGAAAATGATTATGGAAATGATGTATAAGAAAAAAATATGTATTACTCATGAAAAAGATGTAAATTCTTCATTCACATTACTATTCATTTCGCTTCAAAGATCACCATGCAAATATTATAAAAACTGCGATCAAGCAATTCGCTAATTTTTCTGATAAAACTTTTTCTTTATTTTGGGCCAAAAACTCATTATTGACAAGGAATTTCTGCTCCAAAAATCCAAATCAATGGCTAAAATGATATGCGACAATAATCATCAAAATGCAACCCAAAGAAGAAAAGAAATACTCGAAATAGTTTTCAGCGAAGATCGTTCGTACCTTCGATAAAGTCAGCAAATGAGAGTGCACACATCACTTGAATCTCATGCCTTGTTCGAAGTTGCTCGCTTCTCAGGATGGCTGTTATAAGAATTGCGTTGGAAACTGTTGAACCAAACCCAAATGGAATGAAAGCGAGCGCCTAAAATTTTGCAATATTTTGCAATCTTCGAATCTCTTATGTCTAGCAGAGACTCAATCATTCATCAAATATAGTATTTATGGCTTCTTTATTGCTGAATTTGAATTATAGTTTTCTCATTTTTGAAAGCGCACTCCCTAGAGCGATGCTTTCTTATTGCCATCGTGACCCCCTGATGGTTCCACGATGCAATTCCGTTTTCTTCGACCATTCTAAATTCATTCAAGCAATCAGCTTGAAAAAGTACGAGTGCGAGTGTCACTTCGTATCTAGTATATATCCCTAATGGTCCTATCGATGCTGGTCACGCGACAAACAAAGCATTTTCATGAACAGCGCAGCACGTCACTGCAACAGCAATCATTAACTTGTATAACCAAGTGAGTATTTCTACATCAACGCTAACTTGAGCTATTCATAGGCCGCTATCGACTTCTCTGAAAATTGTTGATTTTGGCCCATCATTAAAAAGCGGCATCCAAAGACTGCCGTGCGACTCTGCCTATGCTAACATTTACGTGCAAGCTTTTAGCCTTCAAGCAGACACTTGCATACCCAACCATGATCTAAAGTGATCTCACACAAACCCCCTTATGGGTAATTTTTTGCAGTTCGTAGTATAGCTGTCAAGCATACCTTCAGAATTTCGACTTTGAATTCGAAGCAGTCCTCCAAGGATTCAGTATCGGTCATCACGATATAATTTGCCCGTTTCAATAAAAAGATGCGAGGAAAAAATGTTTTAATTAATTGCTGAATGCAGCTCCCAGTATCTGCAAAAATATGAAAAAGATTAATATGCAGACAAGTAAACCGCTTGGAAAGATGAAGTTACTGCAAAGAAATTCAAAAAATGTGAAGCGTGAGGTCATTCCTTCGAAAATTCTGTGAATTCAGGAAAAACGCAGTGCGAATGACTAGCAGAACGCAACGTAAGCAAGATAAACATAATAGAATTAATGGAGGGACTCTTTTCTGGAACGGACCGTTCAACCTTTTGGTCATGGGAACAAAGTTTCAGAAATTCACAATCATAGAGAATTAAACAAATGATGCCATTACCATGACGACATAACTAATCATTTCTGTTCCTTTATGCACAAAAACTCGCTTCATTGTCCAAGTGGTTTGAGCTGACCCCTTTGCTTTGCGCTATATTGCTGTATTCCAATAGGGAATTTTGGGATTTTTTAGGGAAGGCGCTCGAAATTTTGGAGTATCTCAGAATAAAATATGAGATTGAAAATTCACATTCAGAATGCAGAAGTACCCAGCTCATAGGTTATGATTAAATGTGAATAACTAAGCATTCTCCACCACCTCCATTCCATGGATGTTTTTCTATTCTTGCAGAGTTTTCTCAAAGTCCATGCATTTTGAAAGCAGCTGGTTCATATCCTCATGTGCGGTCACATTTTGCTGAGATCTACAAAAAAGGAGGAGAATGAGGAGTTTGTTGCCCATAAAAGCATCCTCTACTTAAGCGTCGTCATTCATTCACGACTGATATTCTTCTAAATACTCCAAAGTACTACAGCTATTTCATTTAATAGCAGCGACTCGTGCACACATCGAACCGTGATCTGTTTATGTCGAAGGTAATGTTGCTAACCGTAAATTATTAAACAAACACATTATGTTACTCCAACAACCTTTGCATATCCCATTACGTTTTGATTACCGTCATTCTGCCTCCTCTACTGCCTCGTAAACAGTGCTGAGCAAATACAACTACCTTTTTATTCAACTTCTTAACTGGTTGCAAGTGCAACTACATGTAGTGCTCACATTTACCTATCGACACTTGTTTACTCTGTTATGAAGGTGTAATATTTGAGGTGAATCACAGCGTACGAAACAATGCAAAGCAATAATGATGCAAATTTACATGCACAACTCAGTCAGTTTCTCTCAATATACATATATGCAATTTGGCTCAACGTTCAACGCTAGCGAAAGGAGAGAAATTCAAAATATTAGATTGGAAATTCACATTCAGAATGCAGAAGCATCCAGCTTAGAGGCTATGATTTTCTGAATCGATTGCACCGACTTATTTTTTTCCGATGCACCTTCGTTCACGAGTACAGAAGAATTTTCGGCAAAAATCTTCCTCAACAGCAGCAATTAATATATGTTTGTGATGAACAATATGTACATAATATGGATGTACATAATTGCTCATTACTATAGTATTTTACTGTAATAGAAGAATATATTTGAAGAAGCCCGTATCCGTCCTGATAAATCACTCTAGTCAGTTGATATAAAAGATACAGCTTAGTTGGTGTGGAAATTTTATACGACGTTTCACTGAAATTAATGCTAATGAAAACATTTTCCATGAACTTGGAGGCTTCAGCAATGAAATTACCATAGAAATTAGAAAAAAAGTGCTCTCTAACGAGCTTATGAGAGAAGGAAATTTCTCAAAGCTTGAAAGTTGCTAAAATTCTAAACGAATTGAATTCATCTATTCTAGCAGCAGTAATTATCCGGATAAAATTCGAACGAAAATTCGAAAGACGATGAGGGCGAGTATTAGACAAAGCAGAGATTTCGACTGAAAACATCAGAAGGAAGGTTTCAAGGATAACTGGTTATTCGTTACGACGAAATATGTTGCACATGCAGGATCATCGAAAAGACCAGAGCATGCGCGAAAAGAACTTCTAAATCACTTATTCAACGGAATCGGATTTGATAACGCATCGATATTTGAATTCACATTTGCACATTTTCACGCTTTAACAAATCTGTCTTGGCAGTTTGCACCATAATAG